>ML807892.1:32802-88584 GCA_009831015.1 Picea engelmannii
TGATTTAAGCATCGATGTCTTAGCCGTTCAGATGCACGCCTTCATTACCAACGATTTCGGACCCCCCCCCCACCGTTAAAGGTAGAATGGTCGGGGGGGTCTGGAAAAGCCTATCAACCGTAGATCTGAGCGCCCACACCTCAGCCGCTCATCTGTGCGTTGTTTTTAATCATCAACGCAAAAATATATTTGCTCGGAAAAAACTTAGGATAAGTGCATATTGTGGGTTTTTCCCAAGCTTTTCCCTGTTTTTATCACCATGGGGGTTAGACATCAACCTTTAAACATCAAAGATATGGTTCAACATCGATCATCAACCTTGTTTTATTAAGATAAAGAAAACTAACCTATGTTTTAACCTACCTACCTATGACATTTAGTCCATATTAAACTATTGGACTAAGAAAGTACTCTATCCTGGGGTTATCTGACCAAGATTAGGCAGTTTGGCCAGATTTATTCACTAGCTAACCTATTTTGCTTGGCTAAGATTAAACAATTTAACCAAGCTTATTCACTAATCCTATCAACGTCAATTTAAAGGACTTGGCCATGCTTAGACTATATGAACCAGGTCATGTTATTGCATGGGGCTTTAATCAATTTCTTTTATGCCCTCTTTTATTCTTTTCTTTCTTTTCTTTTCTTTTTCTTTTTCTTTCTTTTCTTTTCTTTNTCAATTTAAAGGACTTGGCCATGCTTAGACTATATGAACCAGGTCATGTTATTGCATGGGGCTTTAATCAATTTCTTTTATGCCCTCTTTTATTCTTTTCTTTCTTTTCTTTTCTTTTTCTTTTTCTTTCTTTTCTTTTCTTTTCTTTTTCTTTTTCCTTTTTCTTTCTTTTCTTTTTCTTCAAATTATTTACAGAATGGAAAATTATTTGACAACCAAAACAATAAAGAGATAACATTTCAGTCACCAGTTGATCCTATAAATTATAGGGTTATAACAGGAAGTTCAGCCTAGTCTAGTCTAGAGATAATACCATGCATGGATAATACATTTCTCCTCTACTACAGCCTATGAACGGTTTGTTTCTGCCCCACTTTTTTGTAGCATCTCATATAATAATGTTCCCAGCAAGTGCACCAATTGTCCTTGAACTTGAATTGGTTTTTTAGAGGCCTTGTAGTTATCCAAGAACAACCAATGTATTTCTTTCGGCCTTGCACTAATGAACTCACTAGACCTTGTCACAGGTTAGGTTCTTTTCCACCCTAAAGAATGAGGAATAGTCTCTATATGTACGTCATTTTCTTTCAAAGGCATTGCATCCTGAGCAATAAAGGTAAATAGGAGAAATAAATACAGATCTCATTCTAAAAAATCAAATCACTAAGTTGACTACTTTTTTCTTATGGCTATGAATATCGACCTGGAAGGCCGGGCGAGCTGCCTTTTCCTCTATTGCCTATGCTTTTGGGTTTGGAAATTCCAGGTATACCATTAGCCCTGGAATAGACTCTGCTACTAAAGATGCTTACTTAACTAAACCGGGGGGTCTGTCCCCATATATTCTTCTTTTATTATGTCCACCTCGACAACCTTTCCACCCAGGGTATGATATATAAGTCAGAACAATTAGAAACCGGGAATGAATTATAGTACTTTTTCTTCCTTAGAATGGGTGAAACCCCTACTTCTGTTCCCTCTTATATTGGTGGTTCAAGGTCCAAAATGGAAGCTCCTTCCCTTGTATATGGCAGATCCATAACCAAGCAGCAGTTGTATTTGTGAGCTATAAGTGCTTAGCTATATATTTTAGTATGTAGGGCGGTCTGGTGCTTGTTCTTCTGAGATAATGTATTGTGCATGGACTGTTCCTGGTGTGAATCGACTGTTAAGATGACGGGATCGACTGTTAATATTCTTCCATGAAATTAAAGAGACAAGTCTCGTCTACCAGGACACGTACTTCCCATGTAAAATCTATATGGACACGCGTCACTTGAGAAGTCTCTCGTCGCAAATTTTACATGGCATTAGTTTCGAAGAGATTTATATTAACTCGGTTTCAATAAGCGGATCGACTTCTGTTCCTAGGGATTTCCTCATGATGAGAAGCGGACAAGTGGTGCCTCTTCTTCCTCCTCATGAAATGGTCGTCTATATCTTTACTTCAGATAAACTTGGGGCCGGGGCCATCTAGTTGGAAATTTAATTTGTTCTAGCCTAGCCCCAATTGAAGGTAAAAGACTAATTTTTCTGCGATGTCTACTTTCTTCGATTCGCCCCCTCGCTTCACTTGCTGAACAAATTCCAGAGAAAACATTGTTATAAAATAAAACATCGCTCAAGAATTTGTGTATAAGGTCGGGTTAAAAGCTATCTATCTAAGATAGTGAGTGTCGCACCCCAACTTAGAAGTCTAAATCTGAAGCCCTTACTGTCACTTCGTTCGGAAACCAAACAAACTAGAATTGAGATGGTTGGGTTGGCATGCACTGCAGTACATATTCTTCACTTGCATCCATGAATTCATATGCATGCTCGGAAATATTAATGGTTTAATTTCATGTATTAGTTGTTCTTATTCTACCCTCCTTCCGTAAAAATTAAGACCCTCCTGTGCATTGTGCTATTGTGAACTCTTCAAGAGCACGCATTTCAATACTGAAATTTTATTGTCCTTCTCCTAATGCAGTTATCGCTCCTGCAACGCCATTGACTGACGCAAAGCATCCTGCAGCATTTAGAAGCTTCAAATACGAGGAATATTACCAAGAGTTTTGGAACAGAGAGATGCAAGGAACTACATGCTTGTAGTCGTTCTCATATCATCATGAATAGCACCCATCACAGCTTCGGAGTCCAATTAAACGATACTAGATTCCTACCTTTTCTTGGCAGGGACGTGTTGTTACACAACCCTTCTTGTTTAAATACAAATTAATTAGTCAAATTTATCATAAAACTCTTTACTATTTAAAAAGTTCTTTAATTTGTGAAAACTTTTGATAAGGAATGTTGATCTGCATGGGTTTGTGCTAATTATTAGAATTTTAGGTTGGTGAATTTTTTAAAATGTATAAAAAAATTCTAAAAAGTATAAGAAAATATGTATTATTTAAAAATATAAAAACTTTATTTAATATAATATTTTTCAATTTCTAACCACTTTTAATATTAACATGTATATCATTTTAAAAACTTTCACATAGATATAAATATAATTGATATAATATGTATTATAATTTGAATGTTTATGTAAAAATTAAAATGTTTTAATTATAAAATAAAATGTATAACTCAAAAGTAAATATGGAATTGGATTTCAAATGTAATTGTTTACTTCAATTTTCCTCGTCATTCATTGTTTTCTTCACTTTTCTTTTATTTTTTAATAATAATTTTTTTCAAAATCTAAAAAATATTAATCTTTCAAACCTTCAAAACTTGTAATTTTATTTTATATTTTAGTAAATAAATATTTTATAGAAATCAAAAAGAATATTGAAATTTTAAACTTTCAAAAACCATCAATGCTTGTTTTCTTCACTTTTCTTTTATTTTTTAATAATAATTTTTTTCAAAATCTAAAAAATATTAATCTTTCAAACCTTAAAAAAAAAAAACCATCAATGCTTGTTTTCTTCACTTTTCTTTTATTTTTTAATAATAATTTTTTTCAAAATCTAAAAAATATTAATCTTTCAAACCTTCAAAACTTGTAATTTTTTATTTTTTATTTTTTATTTTTTATTTTTTACTTTTTTTTATGACTGGCGGAATCGACAACTGGGCCGGTCTTGTACTCGCATGACACGGGGTCGATTCCGACCGCTACCACTATAACCTCCAGGTGCCATACGTATTCCCCTTCCGTAGGCACGGGTAAGTCGGGGGGATTTGAACTTGGAACCTCATCGAACATAACACTTCATATCACAGCACTTGCCAATTGAGCTGCCCCCCAGGGGCTTCAAAACTTGTAATTTTATTTTATATTTTAGTAAATAAATATTTTATAGAAATAAAAAAGAATATTGAAATTTTAAACCTTCAAAAACCACCAATGCATAACATGGTGTGTTTTTTAAATATAACTTAGTTAGTCATATTTATCATAAAACCTTTTACTAATTAAAAAAATCTCTAATTTGTGAAAAAAATTGATAACAAATGTCCATATGCATTCATTTGTGTTAATTATTAGAATTATGGGTTGGTGTGCTTTGGCCATGAGGAAGAGAGTCTCGCTTTATTCCCTTGCATCATTAATTCGCCTAAGTAATAGTAAATGTTGAGCCATGTGCATTTGTGTTTATCATTGAAATTTTGGGATGGTGTGCTTTGGGCCATGAGGAAGGGAGTCCTTCTTAACTATTTTTTCACCCATTGTGTTCACTGTCATCAATTTTAAAAGTGGTTTTGAAAATAATTTGGTTATGTTGTTCATGATTGTTGTGAAAGGATTTATAGCTCATCACTTTTTCCTCTCCAGATTGACCAATTTCCTCATCTATATTTTATCATCTTTGAGGCTGAAAAGCCCACCAAACCTGAGGGTAACCACTATGGGAGTCCATTATTACTAAACCTAAAAAATGTTTGTATCATTTTTAGTGTCAACTTATAATTACCACACCATCCACCTACTATCACTCTTAATGGACATTGAAAATATAATAGATAATCACCCCAATTTAATATTTGTATGAAACTGATCAAGGGATTTGAACCACAACATATATAGAAAATGTGACTGCCTTACATCCAACTACATTGGTCATTTGTCCTTATTGTGATTGTATTGATAATTTTCCCTACATATATAATAGAATTTTGTATTTTGAATACCCCACCCAAGATCCTTAGCTCTAGGAATCAATGATCTCAAAGAAAAATCTCTAGAAGCAAATGATCCTTCTAACCATGACACTACCAACTTGGAATAACCATACATTGTGAAGTCCCTAACTTTATGTTGAAATACCATAGACATCATTGGATATGTTGCATGAATCTTAGTATAGTTATTTGATCCTTTGCCAAGCCCGCCTCTAAATGAGGAAGCCTTGTTTTTATATAGAACTATAACTCTCCCAAATCCACACTTTCCTAAGTTACTAACTGAAGCCCCATCAAAAAATCAAAGTGTTCACAATAATGAGAATTGATGGGAGAAATGATTTGATGTACCTTAGATTTTACTAAAACCTTGTAACGATATAAGTATGTTGAATCTTGAAAGATAATTGAGTCATCAAACAAAGTATATCTTTAATTATGGCATGATTCTTATTGATCAAATACCACAGGAAAATCACCAATGGGGAATGAAATTTGATCCTGACAACCTGATTTTATAGCCATGAATCAATTCCCTCCTATATCAATTCATCTTTCCTCCTCTACCTCATATATATGTAATATTTAAAATATTTTTCAACGATATAATATAAAATATATTTCCTCCGTGTATCTCGTTCCACCCTATACCCCAACATGGTATCAGTATGAGGTTTATAGATATTGAAACCTCTCATGTTATCTACAAACCCTGTTGACTCGAAATTGTTGTGTGATTGACTCCTGGTCAGTGGTTTTTTTATTGGAACTTGTTGAAACATAATAGATTTTGTCTAGATATTGAAGATGGCTTCAAAGATTGATCATGTTATTCTAAATGGATCGAATAACATAGTATGGGAACCAGACATGGAAACCCTACTAAAGAATAAAGGACCATGGTAGTATACAAATACTGCAATTCCAGATCCAACAGACAATCAGGCCAAGTTTTTTGTTGATGGTAAGAAGGATGAGGTTGTGGGGGTCAACTTTGAGAACACCATTCGACATGTTTGTTTCAACTTTTTGCACCAATTGGAAATCATGCAAAGAAGATGGTAAGGACTACACCTTTGAATATTTCAGTGGAATTTTGATTACTAACCAACACAGATTGCTTGAAGAAGGAAAGCTTGGTGGTAAGCATCAAGCCCACTTGCTCAAGGGAAAGGGCAATTTGAATCATAAGAAAAATATACAGTTTGATAACTCTACACAGAGACCTGGGTGCCTCGACTAGAAAAAGGAAAACAAATGCACCCCATAAAAGTTGAAAGAAGAAGACATATCAATACTATGGAAAGACTGGACATGTGGAGAAAGTTTGTTACAAAAAGAGAGATGATTTAGAGGAGAAGGTTAAACACCTTAAAGGAGACATATCCATTGTTCATCTACCCATTGATAATTTCACCTTCCAAGTCGGAACTTTTCAAGCCTTGTTGTCTCATTCTGCACAAAATTAATGGGTAGTCGACTATGGGTGTACACATTTTATGGATAAGGATGTTTCCTTGTTCACATCCTTGGATGAGGCCAAGGAAAGGAAGATTTATGTTGCCTATGATTTTTCCCTCAATATTATTGGTTAGGGTGATGTTACCTATCGACATGGGAAAATTTTCAACGTTTATCATGTGCCAAACCTCAATGCCAATATGTTGTATTTTGCTCAATTAACACAAACAGATAAGATTGTGGAATTTTGGCCAGATAGGTTATTTGTTCAAGATTTAAAGAAAGGTTAATCGATTGTCTTCAGAGGGGTTCTTGACTTGACAGATAGTTTGTATAAATTATTTGACATGACTCGACCTAACACTGAACCAACTTCTCTTGTTTCTCACACTGATGAGTGAATTCGAACATGGTATGAACGACTTGGAAATCTAAATGTTTGCAGTCTACAGTTGATGGAAACTCGGAACATGGTTGCTAGTCTACCTAAAGTGTTTCCCATTGAAGGATTTTGTAAGGGTTGTGTGCTTTGCAAGCATCATCAGGAACCATTTAACTCTATCAAATAATGGTGAGCATAGAACCTCATGGAGATGGTTCACAATGATGTACGATGCATCAATCTACCTTCCCTCAAAGGTGCAAGGTATATCTTGACTTTAATTAATGTTCTATCTCGTTTCACATGGGTCTATTTTATGTATAATAAGAATCATGTCTTTGAAAAGTTAAAATATTTTAGAGCCTTTGTTGAAAAGCAATGTGGTCGACGCATCAAGTGCCTGAGATCAAACAATGGTGGTGAGTGTGAAAATCAACCTTTTGAAGAATACCTAGTTCGATCTGGTATTGACTGGAAATGGTCGGTTCCTCACACACCTAAGAAGAATGGCATTGCAGAATGCAAGAATCGGGCGTTATTCAAAATGGCTAGATGTATTTTGTAGGCTAAATATCTTCCCTCTCACTTTTTCACTGAAGTAGTATATTGTGAAAACTATCTACTTAATCACTTCTCAACTCAAGTTATTCCTTTCGTGACTCCAGTTGAACAATGGTGTGGAAAGAATCCTTCAATCGGCCACCTCCATGTGTTTGGATGTGTTTCCTGGGCTCATATTTCTAATGATTACATAAAGAATTTAGATGCAAAGAGTCATGCTTGCATCATGATGGGATACTCTAGAGAATCGAAATCCTATCAATTATTTGACCCTATCAAATGGAAAACCATTATCATACACAATGTATGGTTTGATGAGAAGTCTTTTGGAATTAATTTGTTGAATGTCTCCTCTCTATTTCTACAGGATAATCCCTTTGATGATGTCCCTAACTCTAGTTATCATGTTCCATATTTCAATCCTTCGACTAGACAGTCGAACTTTGATCCCATTTCAATCAGACCGTCGACCTCTGAGTCAACCAGTCCGTTGCTATTTGTTTCGATTGATCCATCATCTCCATCAACTGAAATTATTCTAACTTCTAAATGAACTACTACAATAAACATATTTCACTTGTTTCTTGTCTTCCCGGATGGGTTTCCAAGACAATTAAATCTTTTGGAACTGATGTCGGTGATCTTTCCTTCGGATGACAAACTCAAAGTCAAAAGAAACATGCCATAATTTCCTTGATGAGTCATGTACTTGAAACTTCTGATCATATTACATACTTGGATGCTCAAGGACAACCTGAATGGAAATAGGCTATGCAAAAAGAAATTGATTATTTGTCAAAGAATCACACTTGGGACTTAGTTCCCCGACCACAAGGAAAGAGCATTGTGAAGTGTCTATGGGTCTATAGGACCAAATTTACCTCCAAAGGTGTTGTTGAGTGACATAAAGAACACTTGGTTGCAAAGGTATTTTCTCAACAAGAAGGTATCGACTACACTGAGACCTTTTCCCCTGTTGAAAATATGAACTATGTTCGACTGATTCTTTCACTTGATGCTTGTTTTGGATGGAAAAATCATCTGATGGATGTGAAGAGTGAATTTCTTCATGGATACCTATCTAAAGAAATTTTCATGAAATAGCCACCTAGTTTTGTTACATACTCTAACCTAGTTTGTCAACTCAAGAAGTCGCTTTATGGTTTGAAGCAAGATCCCTGAGTTTGGTATGCTAAGATCGACAGATTATTTATTCGAATTGGTTTCAAATGTTGTGAATATGATGACAGCTTGTATGTACTCAATACCAATGGAGACACTTTAATTTTTGTTGTATATGTATATGATCTCTTCATTACTAGAAATATTATTGCTCTCATTCTTAGAATGAAGAACCAACTTGTTGACTCTTTTGACATGACAGATCTTAGTACTCTGCCTTGTTTTTTGGGTCTTCAAGTATTACCACTATGTGATGACATTTTCATCTCTCAATCTAAATGTGTGATGGATATTTTAACATGTTTTAATATGGTTAATTGTAAGCCATGTGCTACTCCTTTTCAATCTAGATTAAAACTCACCAAAACTTGTCAAACACCTCAAGTCAATGCTACACTTTATTGACAGTTGGTCAAAACTCTTATTTATCTTATTCACAGTCGACCTGAAATTTTGTTTGATGTTAGTGTGTTTTATCGGTTTATGCAAGACCCTAGAGAAATCCACTGGAAAGAAGTCAAACAGATTGTTCATTATCTCAAGGGTACCACTCATTTTGGTATCAAGTATTTTTGAAGCTTAGATTCATTGGTTGGCTTCACCGACTCTGGCTGGGATGGAAATAGTGATGATCGAAAGCCCGCTTATAGTTATGTATTTCATCTAAGCACTTGATCGTTGGTGTGGTCATGCAAGAAACAAAAGGTATTCTCATTGTCAACTACAAAGGCAAAATATCATGGCACTGTTCAAGCAGTTTGGATCCGCCAACTTCTGGCTGAAATTGGATTTCTTGTTCAAACCTCGACTACAATCTAGTGTGATAATCAAAGTTCCATAGAGTTTATTGAAAATTGTATTTCCCATAGTAAGATGAAGCATGTTGATCTCCATGCTCACTATTTGAGATAGTTAGTTCATGAGAATGTTGTCACTCTTGAGTATTGTAGAAGAAATGATTAGGTTGTTGATATCTTCACTAAGTCTTTATCTGAAGCTATATTTATCAATCTCTATATGATGATTGGCCTTCAGTAATCTTCAATTATGGGGAGGTGTCATGATAACGTAATTTCACCTCATGAATCTCTAGAGATGTGTGTTAATGGGGGGTGATGGAACATCAATCATTGATGGTTCATCACACTTCTTCTGGATCCAGTCAGCCAGGTGGACGACCTACATCTGGAACAGTCATCCAAGCGATCGACTATACCTCTACATCATTCAGTCGAGTAGTCGAAAATCATGCCAATCAAACAAATCATTGATGGTTCATCACACTTCTTTTGGATCCAGTCAGCTAGGCGAATGACCTACATCTGGAACAGTCATCCAAGTGATCGACTATACCTCTACATCATTCATTTGATTAGTCGAAAATCATGCTAGTCAAACAGTCGACCAGTAGTCGCAGATAATCAGTCGATGGACTAGTCGATCAATTGACTACGATTTGGATGCATGGGCGGTAGGTTCATGCATCCTTAACGAGACAAATAGATAGCATAGATATCACAAAGTCAACTCTAACAACCAATGATTATATGTGAATAAGATCTTCCCAATTACAAGGAAAGTGGTTAGATCTTGAGGCTATAAATAGCATACCCCATGGGTCATTATCACCAAGCAAATTAAGTATATGTGGATCATGCGGATCGAGATGTGCAACATGCACTCTAATGTTTTGATCATAGTGCACTCTACTTAAGTGTTTTATTGGTGTCTTTAGACACCGCCTTTCTTTTTGAAATTTTATTGCCTCGTAGACTATCTGCAATATTGTCTTTTTTGTTTCGTATCCGGTTCCACCCTATTCCCCAACAAACCAAATATTTTTCATCATCCTTTCAATTTCTAATTGGTGCATAAATAAGTATTAAATCTCAAAACTCACCATGACACAAAAATTCAATCTTGTTTTCTTTGCATTCACACAATGGGTATGTATTTAAGGTGAAGATGGAAAATATCCAATTTTCATATATGCATGTGTTGATTGTATTAAAAGACATTGTGAGGGAGTGTTGATCTACATTTGTGGATCAAAGTTAGTGTATACATGCCCATCCTTAATCTTTTTCCCTTTTTTTTATTTACTCATCGTATTTTCTTTACTTAGTCATTTTCTCCTTTCAAATACGGGTTGCGGATCAGGCTCCCATCAAATTCCCAGGTTCGAAACCTGCGAGCTTGTATATATTTACTTAGTCATTTTTCTTCTCTTGCAATTCCAACATTATTCATTTTTCAAGTGATGTGAGAAACCAATGCGTTCCTATCCCACAGTTCCCCATGTCTCATGTCCCATAGTCGAGAAAAAATCAGAATGACCCATCGTTCTTTCTGTCCTCCAAACTACACCCTTTACCTTTTTCATACTTAGCCATTTCTTTGAATGCAGATGTGGGACACCCGTCTCGTCCACTTACCTTTTTTTCCAGTAACCCACAATTTCATGTTCTACAAAATGGCGTTTTCACTTTCTCGACCCACATAACATTCTCTTCTCATACTTAGTCTATTTTTTCATTGCAGATGTCAGATTCATTCCCTTTCACATTTTTTCATTCCCCATGTCTTGGGTCTCGCATATCGTAATCACGCATAAACTATATTGCACTCTCCATTCTCATTTTTGCACTCTCATACTTAACCATTTTTCATCCTCCACGACATCACCTTTCCTGATCGCATTGATTTCCCCTCGCCACATCATCTACCACTTGTGTGAACATAATATCATTATTAAAGTGGCTAAGATTTTGTCAAGCTTTGTAATAAATTATAAATCTTATCATGCAAGATGACAAATTTGAAATAAGAGTTATGGTGGTTAGTAATCTAGACAATATGTGGTAAACTAAATAAAGGACTAGCATGCCATGTTGTAAAATGTTATATCGACGATAGTGCCACCTATTGGTAAGAATAGAAATCAGTGTAAATAATTTCAAGTAGGAGAAAAGAGTTGTATTGTGTAGATACGTTAAATACTCTCAGACGTGATGACCACAAGTTCCAATGGTCGCAGGCTTACAAGTGGTACAAGTCCCTCCCTCCCACCTAGAAGAAAACAAACCAAATTTGGACCTCAGGCATAGCTTTGGTTAGCTGTGTGCCTAAGGTGACAGATTTCAAAGGGTCATTTCTTTGGTGTGCATATAATTTTGATTCAGAAAGGAGAATAATTCAAGTTCAAGGACAACATCCTATCTCCTTGGCTCCTTCAGTTTTCACAAGAATGTTGTGACTCACAAAGCCCACCATGCAATTCAAGGGTGAAGAAGCCAGTGAATTCTTCAAGGAATACAAAGGAGGATAAGAGCTCCTCGAAAAATATTTGGCCGACCCAAAAGATAATACAAATGTCACTAATATTGAGGTAAGTTCCTTAAAGTATCCCTACAAGGAATTTGTTTGGTTGTTTTCCCATATAGTTAGTTTGGAATCCATGGCCTCTATGCCAAAAAATATCATTTATATCCTCCATTTCATTGTGCATGAAGACACCCTGATTGACTGGGGTCGCCTTATTTCCAATGAAATTTCATTTCAACTGTGTGGTCTGAGAAGGACCCAAAAATACTACATGGTATCTTATTTGATTTTATCCATAGCCTACTGCCATGTTTTAGAAGACTTTTTGAGGGAAAGGGGTGTCAAATTCAAGGTGGAGCCAGTATTTTCTTGGTATCTAGCCTTAGGAGACACAAGGCTCAATATTTTTTCTACCCGGTCTAAAACAATTTTATTTATGAATTTAAAAAATTAAACTTTGGTGCCAACACATTAATATTGTCACTCGAGGTTGCCACCTTTATTTCAGAGAAAGGAATTTTTGAAACCACAAATGATTGTAGTATCACAAGGTTATTCAATTTCCAAGAGGAACCATTTTTTCTCCCTTTCTATGTATCTGACAAACACTTTGTTATATAAGTATGTAGACAATACAAGTACTGAGCTCACTTCTTTAATGAGAAAAGAAAAAAGAAACTCATCCAATTTCCCTAGAGAGTTGGAGAGTTTGTTGTAAGTCATATCTCTCATTTGGATGAATTTGCAAGACAGTTTGATCAAATTGGCCTAAATTAAGTTGAATGTGTTGAGGGTTTTTACCCTAATGACCTATTTACAACATGCATGTCCCTAGTGGGATATTCTTCTTATTTCACTCATTCCGAACAATTTAAAGGAGGGATTTCAACCAAATTTTAAGGTCTCCCCTTCACTTGTTAGATCATCTCTATTTTTTACCTCTAAAGGAGAGTTCTCTGGAAATAGGAGGGAAAACACATATGAACAACAAAACAAAAGATAAAGAGACCTATTCACACAAATTACCTTGTAAACTTGGTGTTCGTGTGGTTCACTTCATATTTTATTTCTATAATATTCTTTTAAAACATAGAGGTAGTTTTTCTCTATCTTGAATGGTATTCTATGGAGAGTTAATGAATTAGTGTAAATCCAAATATTTCTCATCATTATTCAATCAATAATGAGTCAATGTAAATCCAAATAGTTCTAATCATCCTTTGAATCCATAATGGATCAATGTAAAACCATGTTGGAACATCAAGCATTGATGGTTCATCACACGTTTCCTAGATCTAGTCAACCTACATCTAGAAACAGTCGGTCGTGCAATCAACCAAACCTCTACATCAATCGATCAAGTAGTCGAAAACATTTTCAATCGCATAACTGACTAGTAGTCAAAGATAGTCAATCGGTGGATCGACAAGCTAAGCAATCGACTACAAGGTGGATGCATGGATAGTCAAGTCATGCATCCTTGATAAGTCGACTAGACTATGTGGATTTAACAAACTCAACTCAAACAATGGATGATTATATGTGGACAATATATTTCTGATTACAAGGAAAGTGATTAGATATTGAGGCTATAAATAGCATACATGGGGCATTATCATAAAGTGAGTTAAGTACATGTGGATCATGTGGATCGATATGTGAAACATGCACTATGATGTTTTGATCATAGTGCGCTCTGCTTAAGTGTTGTAATGGTGTCTTTAGACACCACCTTTGTCTTCGAAATTATATTGCCTCTTCGACTATCTACAATACTTTCTTTTATGTTTTGTATCTCGTTCCACCCTATACCCCAACATGGTATTAGTGTGACGTTTGAAACCTCACATGTTATCTACAAACCCTGTTGACTTGAAACTGTTGTGTGATTGGCTCTTGGTCGGTGGATTTTTTATTGGAACCTGTTGAAACATTATAGATTTTGTCTAGATATCGAAGATGGCTTCGAAGATTGATCATGTTATTCTAAATGGATCGAATAACAGGGTATGGGAACCAGACATGGAAACCCTAATAAAGATTAAAGGACTATGGAAATATACAGAAACTACAATTCTAGATCCAACAGACAATCATGCCAAGTTTTTTGTTGATGGTAAGAAGGATGAGGTTGTGGGGGTCAACTTTGAGAACACCATTTGACGTGTTTGTTTCAACTTTCTGTACCAATTGGAAATCATGCAAGGAATATGGTCTCATTCCAAAGCTAAGAATATGTTGAGGTCTTATTCCAAAGCTAAGAATAAGAACAGTGAAACTCTACCCATTTCACATCCCCTCCTTGCCCCAAGAATTTGTAGCCACCTTGTGAGTTTTGAGCCAAAATTCCCTATTCTTTCCTTTTTCCTCATTCATAAACTTATGCCATTTCCTTAGAGGAAGTGTGAGAGGAGAAAGATACGTGGAAGTAGTTGGATCTTGGTGAAGAGGATCGTAGACCAGGTTCGAGGAGCAGACGTCGATCTCATTGTAAGTAAACTTTGTGATTCTAAAAAAGAAGTACTTTTTTTGTCCCGCCATATGATGTGTTCAATCTTTATGTTTGATTTATATTTTATTATGACATCTAACCCACTAATTCATATATGAGATGCATGTTCGTAGTTCTTTGTTTGTCTATTTGTGAATGCAGGTCATCCTTGGGAGGAGACTTGTAGTCGAATAGCAATCGAACGCAAAAGGATCGACACAGGATGTGGAGTTTAAGGTAGAGTTATCAGATCTTTTTACTTTGTATTTCATGCATGAATGTGAGGTATAGTCGAGGTATTCTAAAGAGTAGGAGACTTTTAGACGGTTAGATCTGCCTACATGTTGAACCCTAGTGTAGTCCATAGGGGGATTTTCCCACTATAGCAGAATTGACGACTGTACTGGGGAAGCCTCTAGGGTTTTTAGGGGATTTTTGGGTGTTTTAATTGGTTTGATTACCTTTTTGAGTTTTATGTAAGTTGTTAAGTCTTTAAGGGATTTTGGTCTCTGATACCAGTACTCCCTGACTTGTCAGCCTGATTGTTAGTTTTATTTTTTTTGAGAAGTCACAGAGGTGTGCGCGTCCTGTAGTGAGTCTGCATGCGTACATACGTGCCCTACCTTTAGACAGCCTGCATACATACACAAGCTGTTGAAGTTTCAGTAGCGTGCCTATGTCAAGAATTTATTTTTTCAAGAAGAGGTAGTTAACCTCTTCCCTTATTGAAGTCATACTTCTTAGGGGTTTTCTTGATCTAGTACTAGTCTCTGTTGTTATAGTCTTTAGCATGGGTTTGACATCAGTTTTCTTATCTTTAAATAGTTCTTGTGTTTTCTTTGAAAGGGTTTTCTAGACGAGTTTGTGAGTCTTTTCTGATCAGCCTATTTGGTATCGTCAGTGACTCCCTGTGATCTGTAGTGGGCCAAAAGTTAGTTTTTGGTCTTGTCTTGTCTTCAACTTTTCCCCTTTTGATTGCTTTAAAGGAAAAGAAAAGAATTTATTTTCAAGTTTCTTATTTGAAGCATAAACAAAAAAAATAGAAAAAGATTTCATTTCTTTGTTTGGTTGAGTAGTTAGGTTAGTTATATTGGTTGTCAGGAAAAAAGAGTGTTTTTCTTAAGTTCTTTACTGAATGCTTAGAACATTAAGTAGCTCATAGTCGAGCGAAATCTTGTTTCTTGGTTTTCCTTTAAAATATCTTAGAAAAAGTTAGTTTGAAAAGTTGGTTAAAGAGTTAAAATTGAAAATCTTTATTTGTCAACAAGAAGTAGTTTTTGCTCTCAGTTTCATTTAATACTCTTCTCTTTCATCTCTTAAAACACACCACTAGTTTCATTATCTCTTCCTTGACTTAAAACAAGCCACTTAAAATTAACACTAAATTAAAATTCATTAGACTTTATGTTTGTAGGGTCCATCAACTAGTCTAGGCTAGAGACTTGATTTAGATTGGAGAGGAAACTCTTCAAGGCTTTAAAAACAAACATTGGAGTCAGTTCTAGGGAGTGTCAAAATTCCAGTAAATGTGAAAGTTATCCGGGACCCCCCTCTAACACAGGGCCTAACACGAGGTCGTGTGCAGAAAGGTAGAGGAGATAACCCCTCCAAAGATGGACCAAGTGTAGTGGGGAACGCATACAGAGGACTTGTCTTGGGATTTTGTCGGTCACATTTGCCACGAAGCTTTATGGATCTTGAATCCGTTCAAGGTTCTCAGTCGTCTTCCACAACACTTGCTTTCGATACCCTCGATAGGTTTCGGGGTTGATACCCTTCTCATTGCGGTCCACCCTGTTAGCACTCTGTAAATATATTTGGCTGATAAATAGACGACGAAGGTAACTTTTTCAACCATCTTTGAGACCCAAAACTAGCCTTTCTGATCCGGAGAGGGCTCTCTCAGAAATGGCATGGTCTTCGCGCAGGATATGACTTGGGAACACAATGGATAGATTTAAACACCTTTGATGTAATGGGTTCTGGTTATATTGGCACAAGAAAGTAAAACATGGGATATGGATTCAATTTGAGGATATGACAGAGATGAATGAATCGATGACCGGACTTGAGAGGATAAGGCTAGGCGAGCAACAGTCTTCAGTGTAAAACCATAATGTGGCAGGAGAAATTACAGGAAGTAACTCAGGAGCGTCGTTGTGGATGAATTCAGAGTTAGCTTTAGAGGAAAATGTTTTTTCTAAGTGGCACGAACAAGGGGCGCTATACAGCGAATCCACAAGTTTGAAAATTCATTCTGAAATAGATAGTACAAGATATGAAATAAAGATAACAGGAAACACATACGCAAAGAAAGAGGCACAATACATCCAACTATTACAACTAGAATATTTTCATCAAGTCACTGGACCTTTGCATTAAATTTTGGTCAAAAATCAGATTACATACAATAGCAGTCGTTTACCCAGTTTTCCAACCAACCTGGCTTACATCGAAAAGATGAAATATATAAACGAGGGCGCTGCTTGGGCTACCTTGTTTTCTAACTGCTAACCCTAAACTAGGAAGAACGTGCAACATGCGCCAGAGACTCTTCGTATGGTACCATCCAAAAATAGGCAATAATCACGCCTGTCCACTAATGATTGTCTTCAGGTTTGCCACGAGGTCTGATTGTCGATCAGGTTTTGATGTGGGGAAAGATGTGTCGTTGTATTCCCTTGATCAGGTATCCTAGTGAACAGATGTCTTTTAAAAGCTTTGTTGTTTGTAATAACGGCTTCACTTTCTGTTATGCACTCATCCGCTGGAGAACTATGTGCAGTAAAAAATTGTTCGATTATTGCGACCATTATCAAAATGGTATGATACTTCAGAGAAAATGTATCACTCAAAACTACCATGAAGAAAAATACGCATGCTAAACTTTCTCTTTTTGTGCACTGGTAGGAGCCACGTGGATTTCCTTTTTGGCCGCTTCGCATTCTCTAGGATGCTCTGCGTGCTTTTCTTCTACTAAAATTTGTGCCTCTCACAGCTATACAATAATGTCTTGTGCCTCTCTGAGCTACCTTTTCGACCATGGCATGTTTCCCCCGTGACTCTGCACAGCTGACGCTTCTGCAGTCTTTGTCGCTAGTTGTCGCCTTAATTCCCCGTTTTCCCGATAGAGATCGACAATAGCCAGCTTTTCTTGCTTCAGCTACTGATATGGAACTTCCTCATTTTATCCTACGGCATCCACTCGCCTTGCTCTACTCCCATATTTGAGGATCGATTTCCCAGCAGGCTCTAGCTGGATGGCGCGTCTGAGTAGTTCTTCAGCTATCAATCGGGCACGTGGTTCTTCTGCGATTCAAGCTTTCATTATTTCCTTGTTCTGTCCGTCCTGCCTGTCCTTCAAGGCAGCTGTTGTTGGGAGGAGGGGGCTCTTACCATCTCCCCTTCCTATATGAATTTCTCTTCTTCAGTTGTTTCGCGACTTGATATTATCTTTCCTGTCGGTGAAAGAATGGTTCCTTCCACGTCTTTGGGAATGGTAGCCACGGGTGAGAATGAATCCCAGTCTCTTTGGCACTCGGACCTTGCAATTCTGTCACTACGCATGCCCTTTCCTTCTCTCTGAGAAGCCTCCATGGCATGACCAAGGTATACTCTGCGCGCAGTGTATTGAACAAATGCACAAAAGGAGAGGTTCTGAACAAACTGGATTGGCAAGGGGAAACTGCAAAGAGAGTTTAGGCCTGGTTCTATGACTGGAGGGCATGCCAAGCATATGAGATTTATAATGAATCGACTAGGAGAGAAAATCATGATGAAAGGCAGCGAATTTATGGCGACGATATGTTTCAAGTTGATTTGTAGGTTGTCCATGAAAATTCCTCGTGTGTAGGATGCAGGTGATAAGGTTTGTTGGGCATGCATAATATGAATGTCGCGATTTTTCATTCCCTTGGACTTCATGATGAACTGATAATAATTGTTGTACTTGCCAACGTGACCTCTATTAACCATTTGACCCGACCTGGGCACGTAGAGATTGGTTTCTTAACGGGATTCAACTTTCTTGGAAAAGACATACCCGTACCATGTATACAATTCCCGACTCTAACACCCCTTCCCATTTCCAAGGTCCAACCAACCATTTGTTGACTTCAACCTCACAGTGCTATGTACCTGACTTCACATGTTTGGACGCATGGGTCATAATGTGACTCAAAACCGACTCTAAATGGAAATAAAAATGGCGGCACTAACACACCCGACTGTCGACCGTACCCGCCTGGTGACTATTCGCAAGCTGGAAACCTAGTTTCCTCTATTTTAGGTACTTACACAGGTGACTGCGGGGGTATACCATGGTACCTAGGGCATACATTGGGCCACGCTTTGTAGAGTATACCCGGAGGGTGCTTCCATGTTCAATTTTCACTTGCACCAATAAGTTGTTGTAGTGTTGGCTGGTGCAACTGTTCTTCCAACTAGTTAGTGGTTTGATTTCTTTATCTCGTAGGAACTTTTCTAGTGTGTGTTGGTTTTCAACATTAGTAAAATCCCTAGTGTGTTGTTGATATTCTCACAAAGTGGAAGATAAAGAGCTCCACCAGTCACAAAGGCTTTTGGGCCTGTCGTTGGTTAATTTGGAGCCACCCCCCCCCCCAATGCTAAGGCGAAGACTAGACTAGCAACGGTCTTTTGAGGCGACCAAGTAGTAGGAAATTGTGCCTAAGCCGTCCCCGAGAGGAGAACCCTTGAATCTAGAGGAGCCCGTCATTTTTTATCTTGGAGCGGAAGATCTTGAGCTATATAACCCTCCGATCACTAACTTGTTGGTGCCAATTTTGATACAAGTTGTCCCTCCAAGGGTAACTCATCACGAGCGTCAAATAGTCTTGCAAGCAGTGATGGAAAAAAATGTGGATACTTATTCTAGGAGTCCTCATACTCCCTCAACGACTGCCACCACAGGGGGCGTTCCACCTCCTAACTCACCTTCGCAGGTCCAGACCATTATGGTCTCGACTGCCTCTACCTTAGGTAGTGGTCTGATTCTGTCTATGGCAACGATTACTACTCTGTTCACATAGAGTGCAATAGGTCCTCCGTTTTCATACGAGATGTCTAGCTTTGATACGAACTCGATCCTCACCTACTCCACCCTACAGACCATGGGTCTGGGGGCAGGGAGATCTAACACTCCTCTGCAAGGGTCCATGGGGGGAACCTCATCCCCCTATAATGCTTTCCCTTACGGCGAGGGTCACATACCTCCATCATCCCCCTCGCTCGGCAGTGCTTCTCAGCAGCCTGTCTGGCCGAACATGAACTACAACTTGTTCGGAGCAGGTAGTCAAGGGCCTGCTTCCAACACCACATCAATGGGTTCTTTGTCATTCTCTTTGTTCGACGCATTTGGTAACAACGCATTCTCGTCAGTTGTTGTCTCGGTCGGGGGAAACCCTAGTTTTGGACAACAAAATCCTGTGTAGGGTACTATTCCTACACAAGGGGAAAACACAGGAGTCCCCTCCTCACAGGGACCCCAGAATATGTCGCAGGGATCAGTCCCCTCGTCAGGGATGTCTACCGGGGGAAACCCCTTCCATGGCCAATGGAACCCTGGGCAAGGCTCAGTACCTATGCCCATCGGATCAGCAAGGGGCAACCCTTTCCAGAATCTTTGGAATACAACGTTGAGAGAAATCCCTTCCCAGCCCTCAACGTCCTATTACGGGAATTAGCCGATGACGTCTCAACAAGCGCAGTATCTGAATGTTATCCAAGGCCATGGTTTTTACCAAAACCCTAGTCAGCAACCTAACTTTTCTTGGCAACCTGGTGCCAGTCAAAACCTAGGATCTTTTTTCTCTGTACATAGTCAACATCCTAAGCTACTGTTTCTGGCAACTTTGCATTTTCCAGACTTGTCAATATTGTTAAACGACCCAATCTGTCATGATCCGTGTTGGCCTCCCATGCCAACCAAGTTTCCCTCAAACATTCCTAAGTTTGAAGGTAAACCTAATGAAGATCTAGGTGATCATGTGACCACCTTTCACCTATGGTGCTCATCCAACTCATTGAGAGATGACTCTGTCCAGTTGCATCTGTTTCAACGCACTCTCATCGGGAGTGTCGTGAAATGGTACATCGAGCTTGACCACTCAAGATACTCTACTTTTGGCGAATTGGAAATGGTTTTCCTTAACCATTTTCAATTACCTATGAGATACGATGTCAGCACTGAATTGTTGGCCAAATTTGAGCAAACAAAGGCTGACCATATCTCAAATCACATTCGAGAATGGAGGCGTCAGAAGAGTTTGATAAAAGTACCAGTTCCACCAGCATTCTTGTTAGAGTGGTTCCTTAAGTATTTGGTACCCCAGTTATCCAAGGACGTTGCAACATCGGGAGTGTTTTCCGAGGAAGAGGCGATAATGAGAGCTCAATAGCTAGAACTGGTATACTCTCAGTCTAGTTTACTCTACGAAGTTTTTCCAGATGCACCACGGTCTATCCTTGACAAGTCTAGACACAAGTCTGGACCACATGTCAATGGTATAGTTGGTTTAGCAGAAGAAAATCCCACTAATTCGTTGTCAGATCAATTACAACAATTGTCGATACAGCAGATAGCGGCTAGCCAAACTTCTAGTTCATCTGCTCCCCCTACTCAAACGTCGGATGTACACACTGTGTAGTCGACGAACCCAAAATCCAACCAGCAAGCTGACGGAAAGAAGAAACAATGAAAGAAGGGTAAGGGGGATAAGAAACCCACCAAAAATGTTGGTGGGGGGAACATAGAGAAAATAAAGTTGAAGTATCCATGTAACCTTTGCACGGAAGACCATCTGACTCACCTGTGCCCTCAACTTGTGGAGGCCCAAAATTTATTGGTGCAGCAACATCCTATTGTGTTAACGAACCCATTTCCTCATGGGAAAAATTTAACTCAAGCCTCTTCAAACGCGGATGGGGGAAGTCAGGGACCCCCTCTATCGTCTAGTAATCCCTTAACCTCAAATGGTTATATGTTGAAAGGTGATGCCTACATAGAAACTAGGGCACACGATTACGGAATGCCAAACACTGCTGAAAAGGGTAAGGAAGTCAAAAACCCATATGTTCCTCTCCAGATTGAGAAGACGATGGGAAAAACAATGACATGCATCCCTAAAGGGGTGTTCAAGAAAGATTCTCACAATCCAAATGCAAGGGCTGCCCAGAACTACTCTGTGGTAGAGGATTTGTCACAAACCCCTTGCGCGATGTCTTCTTTGGAGGTCCTCCAGAGCTACCCTTCACAGAGAAAGGCTCTGTTAGATGTCTTAGGATCTGCTAAGACTTGCAATCCGGGAACGATCATGCTTGATATGACCAACTTGAAACCTCATCTCCCATATCACGTTACATTTCAGATAGTAGTGGCTTACACCACGAACACTTTTACCTGGAATATTTTCCACACGGTGGTTGATGAGGGCACCTCGACATGCGTGATGTCGTTGGCATGTTGAAAGGCCATTGGCCAACCCATTTTGTCTACGTCGCCTACTCTCCTTACCACTTTCGATGGTCATTCATTCAAACCACATGGAATCATTCATTCTTTCGTCATGCAACTAGGAGGAAAGATCGTGTGCATCGAAGTTGAAGTGGTCGATGCACCTCTCGACTACAACCTCTTGTTAGGAAGGATTTGGACCTATGCTATGCATGTAGTGGTCAACATAGTTTTTTGGGTTTTGTTGTTTCCACATGAGGGTCGAATCATGTACATTGATCAATTGTCCTTTTCCCATCATGACCCTTCATCGGGGGCATCCACGGTCCCAGTGATTGATAATCCACAGCGTGATGTCATCAATGTAGGGGTTGGTTTGTGCCCGCCTTTGATGGGTACTTTCGATTACCTGCCTCTGTCCGACGATTTCAAGTTCATATCGGTTGTCCCCAACTAACCTAAGGATGAAATATTTCAAGTGTCATCATTCTGCATGACTTACTTTAATAATCCATGGACTCTTCCTTCCCCATCGACCACAATGGAAGGGACAGGGCATCCTGGCATGTCCATGCCTTCTCCACGGTAGAATTTGCGTACTCCATTTTCCAACAAGCTTTAGCCAACCCTGATCTGACTCTCACACAGGATTCAGATCCAGTTCTAGAGCCTATTTGGGCTCAAGGTTCCCCCGCCACTACCGATTCCTTAGACTTGGTCTTTCCCTCTAACGAGGTGATTATAGAGGCACTGACTGGTCTGGACAGACCCTGGGATGATCTCCATCATAGATCTTATTTTCTCCCGGAGTTAGGAAGAATAGAGGCAGGCAAATTTGTGTTGACTATGAATGGAGATAGGTCTTTTCCTATTAATCCTCTAGCTATGCATGCAGTTTATGCCAAGGGTAATATGGAAACCATCGCTAAAATGATACCTATCGATATCTCCAGAACTCCTGGCGTCGTGGAGAATGTCTTCGTCAGAGCGGACTGCTCCCCCAAGGATATTCGAATATACACTTATTTATTTAAAGAATTTCGCAATGTTTTTGCTTGGTCTTACGAGGAAATGCCAGGCATAGATCCAAGAATCGTTGAACACAAAATCACAACTTATTCTGATGCCAAGCCAGTCCGACGGAAGCTTCGTCTGTTTAATCCTCGAAAAGCAACAGCTATTAAGGCTGAAGTAGAGAAACTGTTCAAATTTGGTTTCATCTACCCCATTCAGTTGATGCAATGGGTGTCAAATCCCGTTCCAGTAAAAAAAAAGCAAGGAACGATTTGCGTATGTACAGACTTTCGTGATTTGAAAAAGGCATGTCCAAAGGATAATTTCCCCACCCCATTCATTGACTAGATCGTCGATGAATGCGCAGGCGGTGAGGTATTTTCTTTCATGGATGGTTTTTTGGGATACAATCAAATACAGATTAAGCCTGAAGACTAGCATAAAACAACTTTTATTTGTCCATGGGGTACATTTTCTTATCGGAAGATGCCTTTTGGCCTAAAGAATGTTGGAGCCACTTTTCAGCGGGACATGTCTTTTGCTTTCCATGATCTCAAACACATATTCGAGGCTTATCTTGATGATTTAACATCATGATCTCGTAAGAGAGTTGATCATCCCATGCACCTACGACTTATCTTTGAGCGATGTCGCTACTATCAGATTTGCTTGAATCCTAACAAATGCAGTTTTTGCGTGACATCAGGTCGTCTTTTAGATTTCATAGTTTCGACAACAGGGATCATGGTCGATCCTCTAAAGGTTGAGGTGATAGTTCAATTGCCTCCCCCGTGCACAATCCCTCAGCTTCAGAGTTTACAGGGAAAAACCAATTTTCTTCGACGTTTTATCGCAAACTATGCCGAGATCACTAAAGGGTTTATGCGTTTACTAAAGAAGGGTGTCCCTTTCCATTGGGATAAATTTGTTTAGTGCTCTTTCGAAGTGTTGAAATGCGCCCTCACATCTACCCCTCTACTTCGTCCACCCAATTATAATAAATATTTCTTATTGTATTTGGTCATGGCAGAGTCGGCCATCGGTATGGTCTTGGTTCAAGAGGATGATCTTCTTGAAGAACATGTCATTTATTATCTAATTTGAGGCATGGTTGGACCAGAACTTAATTACTCCCACGTTGAAAATATTTTGTTGACATCAGTACATGTTGTCCAGCGATTCCGTCATTATATCTTGTTTCGCAAGACCATCATCATTTTCGTTGTGAATTCGTTCCAATACGTGTTGACACGACGTGTAATCGAAGGAAAGATCAGTAGATGGATTGTTATCCTCCAGGAACTTGACTTGGATTTTGTTTCTGCGAAATCTAAAAAGTCGTTGGTCTTTACAGAACTTATCTCGGAACTTTCAGTCGAGTCAAGTGATGTTACACCCGAAGAATCACTGATTAAAGGAGATCTTTTTCTGATTTCATCTTCAGACCCCTGGTATGGAGATATACTAGTCTATCTCTAGACTTTGAAGTGCCCTGCCTCTTCTTCTCATGATGAGCGTCGATGTATACGCCATCAGGAAAAAAACTATCTCATACTGGAGGACACTTATTATCGTCTAGGTGTAGATTGCATCCTTCATCGGTGTCTCACTCATGAAGAAGCAGAACTTGTTCTTAACCACTGCCATACTGGAGCATGTGGTGGTCATTTTTATGGGTTGGAAACAACCCAAAATTTTCTATGAGTTGGTTACTTTTGGCCGAAGTTGATCAAAGATTGCATTGAATCAGTCAAGAAGTGCCACCCGTGTCAGATCTTTTCTCAGAATATGAGGACAGACCCCGCTCCTATGTTTCTCGTCATTACAGTTGGCCCCTTCACCAAGTGGGGGATTGATTATACTACATTCCACCCCCCTTCATCCAAGGGGAACCTTTATATCATCGTAGCAGTAGACTACTTCACAAAGTGGGTCAAATCTATGCCAATGTTCAAAGATGATAGAGAAGCAACAACTCTCTCTTTTTTTAACCAGATAATAGCAAGGTTCGACATCCTGAAGGAGATTGTCACTGACCATGGAAGTCACTTTCAGAACAATATGATGTTCAAGTTAACATAAAATCTCGGGTTGAGGCAAGAGCATTCATCACCTTACTATACACAAGTGAATGGTCAGATGAAAGCTATGAATAAGTCTCTCAAGACCATTCTACAACAAACGATCAATTCGGCCAAGTCTAATTGGCATTTGATGTTGTACTCGGCATTGTGGGCCTACTGAACGTCTATAAATAATGCCACCATTTTCTCACCTTTTCAACTCGTTTACAGGCTGTAAGCAGTCTTGCCTATAGAATGTTAGATCCCATCTCTTAAGTTGGCAGTACAGTTATTTCCAGACACTTCATCGCTTGAGGAAGGCTTATTATATCTCGAGCATCTCGATGAGAAACATCGTGACACAACCTTAGATAATGAGGCTCACAAGAAATGATTCAAGTATTAGTATGATTGATCTATTCATCCTTGGATTTTCTCCGAAGGCGACCTTGTCCTGGTCTACAACCAAGATAAGGATCCTTTGGGGGCAGGCAAGTTCAAACCCATGTGGTTCAAACCTTTCATTGTGAAGGAGGTATTAAAGAAGGGCGCTTATTGTCTGGTTGACTTTGAGGGGAATGATTTGGCAGAGCCTAGAAATGGGCTCTACCTCAAGAAGTATTACTCGTAGTTGGGTCGCCTTGGGTGACTTCTTGTACATATGTATAGTTATTATACATTTTAGTTTTTGTCTTTTTTGTTTTATGGACGTGTCATTTTTTATGTTATCTTTTTCATTGTGGAAGATGTCAAGTGAATCAGAGGTGTTCATTGGGTTCACGAACGGTGCTAGCTGACACACTCGAAGGCTTGCTTCTACAGCTTGGGTGATATTCACACCTCAAAGCCAGTTGCTATATTCTGGAGGTATATGTCTAGGTGACACCACAAACAATGTCGTCGAGTACAGCACAGTAATAGAGTTTCTTCGTGATGCTTTGTTGCATGGTATCTCTCACCTCCGGCTCTACTTAGATGCACAGTTGGTTGTGTCCCAGTTAAATGGGGTTTACTGCATTTATGATCCTACTCTACACCGACGGTTCCTTAGGGTACGTCTCTTAGAACGATGCTTTGATTACATTACGTATATACATGTTCCTAGGAGACTAAATCAAATGACAGATACTCTGGCTAATCAAGTATTAGATTGGCATATTGCACACACATGCACATGTACATACATTGTAAAAATGTGATCCATAAGACATAAAAAGATGTAAATATGCCTATTTATATATCAAAAGTCTCATAATACATAGGTGGGCGCAAGCACCTCAAAAAATAATATGTCTAGTACACATCACGAGGGTGCTTATGCCCTCAAAAATATACAAAGAGTGCCCTCAGCACATAAGTAGTCCACCCTAGCTAAGCACGGGGCATGTTGGCCCTGCCATAGTGAACCATGGTGTTTGCCAAATTTCGTAAGAGCTAGAACCAGGTCTGTGGAACCCCAACTATGTGAGGCTACATCGATGGAGGGAGATCCTCGATCTCTGCCATAGGGACTGCACGAGTGAGCGCGGTGAGGTTCCGCTCCACCCATATCAAAAATCTCTCAACCTCTCTGGCTGGAGGTCCCCCTGCTACTATTGTTGCTTCTTCTAGTATGGAAGTTGCGGATGGTGCTACCTCTGGTTGAGGACGCCACCTAGTCCTCGAGAAGTCTGTTGGATGCACTGGTCCCACATCTGTACATAAATAAATACATAGTTGTTAGGTACTCTGATTCACATAAAAAATGATATATATAAAATGAAACAAAAAATTAAATAACATTAAAAACAAATGTACCTATCTCTCCTCACTCATCTCCAAGAGGTACGAGCATGTCCAGGTCCCTCGAAAAGTAGATCCCGACGTAGGGGTAGTCCTCTATCACTAGAATCTGTCATGCCCACCAGTCAAAAAAGGTATCATCAAAGGCCTCTATGGTCCTTCCGCCCCCTTGTCGTGGTAGCAACGCTTCCCATCTACACACTGCTGGGATAGAGGACACATGCCCCCGTACTGTCTCTCGTGGACTGAGACTAGGTACCCTCTCAAAGAAGAACGAGCACAAAATGGTCCCAAATCCAAAGTTTTTTTTGCTCCACCCGCGACACTTGATGAGTTGTCTCTTCATGCAGTCTATCATGGTCATGCTCCAGTCAAATAATCATGTGTGCAAGAACTGCACCGCACAATGCATGTGCATCTGGGAGGCCTGATGTAAAGGCGTGGATCCAGTGATCCGCCCAATGAGTAAAACTATCACTTTCAGTGATAGGTTGGTAATCTTGTGGATCGGCACCTGAGAACCTACTTTCTCAGTGCCAGCCTTGCAATGTAATCCGATTAACTCGGAAATGTTATGAGGCCCAGGGGGGAAAGTACGCAAGTTGACTAGTTCCCTTCTCCTCGAGAGGCTAGTCAGAAAGTAAATATCCTCAGTCGTTGGAGTCAACAACTGCCCCTCAAGCATAAACACCTCGGCATCGGGGTGCCAGTAATCCACCAAGGCATTGAGCAGCCTAGGTTGTTCCCTCATGAATGGACACTGAAAGAACTTCCACAAACCACATTGTCTTAATGAGGCCATAGCTGCAGGGTCCTCATCGACCAAAATATCTATGTCTTCGTGCTCCCTCTCTCTCTAGTGGACATACATCCTGTCAAATGACAAGTTCATGGAGGAAGTTAGCTCTTGCATTTTTATTTTTCTACCTTTTTGAGGGTGTACGTGGGTTGTCTTGGACATAGTTGCATATGCATGTGGTCAAATTGTTTTATGCCCGCGTACACATAGGGACGACATTTTTTAAAGGTGCATGCCCCCCAAAAAACCAAAATAAATGAAAAATAGAAGTATTGAAATGCAAGAGGGGTTGATTTGTACTTACTTGGTCTGAGAGGAAGTTTGTTTCGTCCTCTGAAACTCCCAAAATCAACTCTTTTAGCAAAGGGTGTTTTTGGATTTTTGGTTAATTCTCAATTTGCAATGGTGAAAATGAGCTATCAGCTTCTATTTATAGACTTTTTTGGCCTTTTTTGCCACTTTTTGAACCCTTTTGTTGTTTTTTCTGGCTTGAAAATCGTTCAGTATGGTTCTTGAGTTTCTCTTTGGATGTTATGATACACTTTACTTTTGGTTTGGAAAATGTTTTGAGAGATGGGTCACTTTTGAAGGTCCTTTCGTAAAATTCATTTTTACAACTTTGTGCATTTAATTTAGGATTCCACCTCCACTTTATGCATCTCATTGTCTTTTTATCTTTGTCATTGGATCGATCCCACCAAATTGCAACACGGAACTGTCATTGCTGCTTTAGAAGTGTCGTAATTTAGTGGTAGAGCCTACCTTTACATGGATTCCCTAGGTAGATCCTTTTTGCATTTGGCGTTCATGCTGTCTTCAATGACTTTAGTCTCAAGAGTCCTTGTTAGTCACATCCTGATTACGAGTTTGAGTCTTGTATGTCTGATATGTCATCACTCTTGGCTTCACCCTCAGGACTCCCAAAAATGAGTCGTCTTTAAGCCCTTTTCAGACTCTATAAACATGAAAAGATTGTTGAGTGATCTTGTTGTCCTTCATGCTCTCCAAACTAAAACTTGAAGGCATGTCTGTCCGGCGGTAGTTTACCCCTTTTTCGGTTTGGACGGTCAGTTGTACAAACAAAGGTATACTCTAGGAATTTTGGTTCACTAGAAGAGTATTCTCAGGTATAAGTTTAACCCTTTTTCGGGCCTAAGGGACTAAATTTACGAAAAATGAACCTCCACGGAGTCCATAGTTAAGCTCTTTTTAGACTCCCTAAAATTGAAAATATAGTCGAGTGACCTTGTTTCTTCACACTCTTTAAACTGGTCCAGAAGAACATCCCCTACGGAGTCCATAGTTAATCTCTTTTCAGACTCCTTAAAATTGAAAAGATCATTGAGAGACCTTGTTCTTTCACACTCGTTAATTGGTTCAGAAAAACATCTATTGGCATGATTTTACCCCTTTTTCGGCCTATAGATTAAGGAGGAAAAAGGTACACCTTGGGAGATTCGTCTCACCGAGAGAGTTCTCCTAAGTAAATTTTACTTTTTTGGGCTAAGAAGACTAAATCTAGAAAAAGATAGCGAGTCCATAGTTAAGCTCTTTTCAGACTCCTTAAAATTGAAAAGATTGTCGAGTGATATTGTCTTTGTCACACTTGTTAAAATGGTTTTGAATAGACGTCTTTTTGGTGCTAGTTTACCCCTTTTTCGAACCAACTAGACTACCTTCGAAAAAGGTACCCCAATGGAGTCTTCTTTTATGCTTTTTCAGACTCTCTAAAAATGAAAAACCACCGAGATTACCTTCTCTAGGCTCGTAAAAAATACATTGAAGGGGGTTTCATCGTGACCTATCAATTGCATTTGCATCCCTACGTTTTTGGCCTAATGTCGGCTCCATGTTGCTCTCAACTAAACCTTTGAAGCATGCCTTATATGCAAGCCTTGTAGCACTTTGCCTCTGCGTCTTGACACCTTGACCCATGGAGGAATTTTCCCGAGCGTCCTTTCCCTGCACATGTCTCCTTGCTCTGAGCATTAGTGTGTTCCTTGCGCTTGGAACTAGAATGCTTGCGACACTCGTTCCTCCTTTGTAACGTAGCATTCTTTTATTCTTTTTCAAGCTCTTTACAAATATTGAAAAAGACAAAAAAATCAAATATACCCCTAAAAGAGGATGGGAAAAGTATTTTCTTTTTATGGAAACACAATGAGTCACCCTTGGACAAAGCACATCCTTATGTTTGTTCGTCAAGATTTGCGATTTAATATGACCTTAGGAAGTTGTTCTCACTACATAAATTTGTGTCCTCCTCCATTTGGTTATTCTTCCAAACACATGGAGAGTTTGTGTTGCCTCCTGCATTGTGAACTTATGTCATTGTCATGATGTCTGAGTCTAATCATCTGTCATGATATTTTCCAAGGGAATTTTTTACTCAGCCTAAGTTGTCCCTTCTGCATTTTGTCTCTTTCCCTCATGCCCATCCATCCCGAAAGTCCAATCAAGTCCTTGTTTGAAATCACTGAAGTCCTCTGCTTGATCTCCAAGATCCTCTTGTCTATTCCCCAACGAGTTGTCGAAGACCTCTGGGTAGTGAATTCGTACACTCACATTACAATCCTACCCGAGTTATGAAGATCTTGAAGTTGTTTCTCGAGCTCTGAAAGCCTCATCTCCAGCCATCAGGCGTCATTGGCTTCTTGAAGATGGATACTATACATGTATATCTTTGATTTTGAGATGCAGATCCGTTGTGTATTTCTCACGGATACACTTTATATAGTTATATGGCATGGATATGCAGTGTATTTGATTGGAATCCATGATTTATTTCATCCCGAGCATGGGTATGCCTGCCTCGGTGAGACAAATATTATTTTTGCAGATGGCACCTCCCGAACTCTGGTCCCAGGCTCACTTGCTTCATACGTTGGTGAAGATTTGTAATGTATTTCGGCCATCGGATGCTCTTATGACCTCACACATTAGGGGGCATATGTTATAACCCTAAATTGCACCATACATGCATACCTGGCATCAATCCATCTTACTTGCTATTTTTTCCAAGCCATCACAGAGCAGCTCTTCTTAAACACCCTATTTTTGAAGATGTGTGTGCCCTATACCACTTTTGCCTGCGTACACACACTTTTTGCACCATTATAGCTCACGTACGTATGCTAGATACACCATTACATCCCACGTATTCCCACAAATGTCGCAAAAATTAAAAAGTTGCAAGGAATTCGTTGAGATTACGGGCTATTGGGCAGTTTCCCAACTGTTCCACCGCCTATATCCCGTCACCCAACCGAATAACCATCCTTTTTTCATATAAAAGGAGTTTTTGGGGTCTCATTCCAAAGCTAATCATAAGAACAATGAAACTCTGCCTGTTTCATATCCCCTCCTTGCCCCAAGAATTTGCAGCCACCTTGTGAGTTTTGAGCCAGAATTCCCTATACTTCCCTTTTTCCTCATTCATAAACCTATGTCATTTCCTTAGAAGAAGTGTGAGAGGAGAAAGATATGTGGAAGTAGTTGGAGCTTGGTGAAGAGGAGCCCAGACCGGGTTCGAGGAGCAGTCGTCGATCTCATTGTAAGTAAACTTTGTGATTCTAATAAAAGAAGTACTTTTTTTGTCCCACCATATGATGTGTTCAATCTTTATGTTTGATTTATATTTTATTATGACATCTAACCCAATAATTCATATATGAGATGCATGTTCGTAGTTATTTGTTTGTATATTTTTGAATGCAGGTCAGCCTTGGGAGGATACTTGTAGTCGAAGAGCAATCGAACGCAAAACGATCAACACCAGACGCGGAGTTTAAGGTAGAGTTACCAGATCTTTTTACTTTGTATTTCATGCATGAATGTGGGGTATAGTCGGGGTAGTCTAAAGAGTAGGAGACTTTTAGACTGTTAGATCTACCGACATGTTGAACCCTAGTGTAGTCCATAGGGGGGTTTTCCCGCTATATCATTATGCAAGACCCCAAAGAATACCACTGAAAAGTAGTCAAATAGATTGTTCGTTATCTCAAGGGTACCACTCATTTTGGTATCAAGTATTGTCGAAGCTTAGATTCATTGGTCGACTTCACCAACTCTGGCTGGGCTGGTGATAGTGATGATCGAAATTCCACTTCTAGTTATGTATTTCATCTAAGGACTGGACCGTTGGTGTGGTCATGCAAGAAACAAAAGGTAGTCTCATTGCTGACAACAAAGGCAGAATATCATGGCACTATTCAAGCAGGTATTGAAGTAGTTTGGATCCACCAACTTCTGGGTGAACTTGAATTTCTTGTTCAGACCTCAACTACAATCTACTATGATAATAAAAGTGCCATACAATTTATTGAAAATTGTATTTCCCGCAGTAATATGAAGCATGTTGATCTCCATGCTCACTATTTGAGATAGTTAGTTCATGAGAATGTTGTCACTCTTGAATATTGTAGAAGAGATGATTAGGTTGTTGATATATTCACTAAGTATTTATCTGAAGCTAGATTTATCAAGATCTATATGATGCTTGGCCTTCAGGAATCTACAATTATGGGGAGGCTTCATGATAACGTAATTTCACCTCATAAATCTCTAAAGACGTGTGTTGATGGGGGGTGATGGAACATCAAGCATTGATGGTTCATCACACTTCTTCTGGATTCAGTCGGTCAGGTGGATGACCTACATTTGCAAATAGTCATCCAAGTGATCGACTAGACCTCTACATCATTCAGTCGAGTAGTCGAAAATCATGTCAGTCAAACAGTCGATCAACAGTCATAGATAGCCAGTCGATGGATTGACCAGTTGATCAATTGACTATGATTTGGACGGTCGGTTCATGTATCCTTGACGAGCCGACTACATAGTGTAGATATGATAGAGTCAACTATAACAACCAACGATTATATGTGTACAAGATCTTCCCGATTACAAGGAAAGTGGTTAGATCTTGAGGCTATAAATAGCATACCCCATGGATCATTATCATCACGCAAATTAAGTACATGTGGATCATGTGGATCGAGATGTGAAACATGCACTGTGATGTTTTTATCATAGTGCACTCTACTTAAGTGTTGTAATGGTGTCTTTAGACACCACCTTTCTCTTTGAAATTTTATTGCCTCTTCGACTATCTACAATATTGTCTTTTTTGTTTTGTATCCGATTCCATCCTATTCCCCAAAAAACCAAATAGTTTTCATCATCCTTTCAATTTCTAATTGGTGCATAAATAAGTATTAAATATCAAAACTCACGATGACACAAAAATGCATTCTTGTTTTCTTTTCATTCACATAGTGGGTATGTATTTAAGGTGAAGATGAAAAATATCCAATTTTTATATATGCATGTGTTGATTGTATTAACAGATATTGTGAGGAAGTGTTTATCTACGTTTGTGGATCAACGTTAGTGCATACATGCCCATCCTTATTCTTTTGCCCTTGTTTTTCTTTACTCATCGTATTGTATTTACTTAGTCATTTTCTCCTTTCAAATGCGGGTTGCGGATCAGGCTACCATCAAATTCTGAGGTTCACAAACCTGGGAGCTTGTATATATTTACTTAGTCATTTTTCTTCTCTTGCAATTCCAACACTTAGTCATTTTTCAAGTGATGCGAGAAAATGATGCGTTCCTATCCCACAGTTCCCCATGTCTCATTTCCCACAATCCAGCAGCACTCAGAATGACCCATCTTTATTTTTGTCCTCTGAAGTACACCCTTTACCTTTTTCATACTTAGCCATTTCTTTGAATGTGGATGCGGGACACACGTCTCTTCCACTTACCTTTTTTCCAGTAACCCACAATTTCATGTTCTACAAAATGACCTTTTCACTTTCGCGACCCACATAACATTCTCTTCTCATACTTAGTCTATTTTTTCATTGCGGATGTCAGATTCATTCCCTTTCACTTTTTTTCATTCCCATGTCTTGGGTCCTGCATATCGCAATCCCGCATCAACTATATTGCACTCTCCATTATCATTTTTTCACTCTCATACTTAACCATTTTTCATCCTCCACGACATCACCTTTCCCGATCGCATTTATTTCCCCTCGCCACATCATCTGCCACTTGTGTGAACATAATATCATTATTAAAGTGGCAAAAATTTCGTAAAGCTTTGTAATAAATTCTAAATCTTACCATGCAAGATGAAAAATTTGAAATAAGAGTTATGGTGGTTAATAATCTAGACAATATGTGGTAAATTAAATAAAGGACTAGCATGCCATGTTGTAAAATGTTATATGAAAGATAGTGCCACCTATTGGTAAGAATAGAAAGAAATGTAAATAATTTCAAGTAGGAGAAAAGAGTTGTATTGTGTAGATACGCTAAATACTCTCCGACGTGAAGACCACAACTTCCAATGGCCACAAGCTTACAAGTGGTATAAGTCCCTCCCTCCCACCTAGAAGAAAAAAAACAAAATCTGGACCTCAGGGATAGCTTTGGTTGGTTGTGTACCTAAGGTGACATATTTCAAAGGGTTAGTTCTTTGGTGTGCATGTAAATTTGATTCAAAAAGGAGAATAATTCAAGTTCAAGGGCAGCATCCTATATCCTTGGCTCCTTCAGTTTTCATAAGAATGTTATGACTCATGAAGCCCACCATGCAATTCAAGGGTGAAGAAGCCAGTGAATTATTCAAGGAATACAGAGGAGGACAAGAGATTCTAGAAAAATATTTGGCCAACCCAAGAGCTAATACAAATGTCACTAAGATTGAGGTAAGTTCCTTAAAGTATCCCTACAAGGAATTTGTTTGGTTGTTTTCCCATATAGTTAGTTTGAAATCCATGGCCTCTATGCCAAAAAATATCATTTATATCCTCCATTTCATTGTGCATGAAGACACCCTAATTGACTGGGGTCGCCTTATTTCCAATGAAATTTCATTTCAACTGTGTGGTCTGAAAAGGACCCGAAAATCCTACATGGAATCTTATTTTATTTTCTCCATATCCTACTGCCATGTTTTTGAAGACTTGTCGAGGGAAAGGGGTGTCAAATTCAAGGTGGAGTCAGTATTTTCCTGGTATCCAGCTTTAGGAGACACAAGGCTCAATATTTTTTCTACTTGGTCTAAAAAAAAATTATTTCTGAATTTAAAAAATTAATCTTTGGTCCCAACACATCAAGAATGTCACTCGAGGTTTCCACCTTTCTTTCATACAAAGGAATTTTTGAAACCACAAAGAATTTTGATATCACAAGGTTATTCAATTTCCAAGAGAAATCTTTTTTTCTCCCTTTCTATGTATCTGAAAAACACTTTGTTATAGAAGTATGTAGACAATACAAGTATTGATCTCACTTATTTAATGAGAAAAGAAAAAATCAACTCATACAATTTCCCTAAAGAGTTGGAGAAGTTGTTGTAAAGCATATCTCTCATTTGGATGAATTTGCAAGACATTTTGATCAACTTGGCCTAAATGAAGTTGAATGTGTTGAGGGTTTTGACCCTAATGACCTATTTACAACACACATGTCCCTAGTGGGATATTCTTCATATTTTGCTCAGTCTGAACAATTTAAAGAAGAAGCAAGGGATAATTTAAACCTCCCTGAGACATCAATTGATGAATCCCTAAATGATATAAAAGAGCTATCCAGCACTAATGAGCGTTACTAAAAACAAGGCAAAGAAGTAACAAACAAAAACCCCAATTCTCTTATTGGTTCACAAAGAAGTACTCCAGCAAAAACAAAACTAAGCAGTAGCAGTCTAGAAACAAGGAAAACACATATATTAACTTAGACGATGGCGATGACAAAGGACCTACGAAGAAAAATATTGAAAAAAATCATTTTGTGCATACCTCTACTAAAAGAAAAGCAAAGAACCGAAAAACGAGACTAGAAATACCTGAAATTCAAGAAATCCTTCAACCAATGGATGTAGATGAAGTTATCAAAGAACTCAATTGGTCAGAACAACGACTGTTGGAAACCCAGGAAATTTTTGAAGTTCTGGTCCTTTAAGAACCAAATATATTTGAAGAACAGCCTGGAACATTTCACCACGTAGCCTACAATTGAAATTCCAAAAAAATGTTAATAAATAAGGTAAACATGAAAAACAAGAAAGTGTATGAAAAATGGAAATCGAAAATTGATTTCCATAGGGTTGTGCCTTCAAATATTGTACAATTTCGTGAGGAAACCGGAGAGGCACTGAAAGAATATGATTGTAATATAGAAAAAGAAAATCTAACTTTAAAGGAAGAAAGAAAGGAATTAGAGACAGCTCTGATTCTGAAACAATTGTTTGTTGAGCCATTAACCACAATTTAACCAGCACTTACCCTATAGGATGTCCCAGAAAGAAATAGTAAGTTGAAAGGTTCATCTAGTTTGTTGTTGGTAGTGAGAAAGTATGTTGGAGATGGAATTCAAAAAAGAATAGACATAATCCAAGAAATATGGGAACTTGCATAGAGCTCCACCAGTTTTTCAACGAGGATTATGCATTTCAAAGAATATCTCCAAAAATATCTGGAAAATGACGAAGTTTTTTACAAGGAGGATGTGCGAACATTTGCGGCTAAAGTTTCAAATTTAAGTGACACCCATAGAAGAGAACAGAGCCTTCCCTCTATTATCTAGATGAAGAAAATCAATGCATGTTGGTTGAAAATAATTAAAAGTTTAAGAGAAATGCTAAATGAGATAGATGTTTTAAAAAGTAAGAGAGGTGACCTTTTCTTAAAACTTGTTGATCTCACAAAGGAACTTGACAGCCCAAATTTATTAATGGACACAATACTTATGTCTAAAGAGAAAATATTGGATCAACTCGAAGCATTAAAAGTTGCATGAGCGAGTGAGTTCATTGACTCGATAGAATTCTCCAAAGATGAATTTGAAAGGTAGTTGGTCTGATATATTAACAAGAACGATGACATCAAGAACACGTTGAACCAGTTGATTATTGAATTAAGAGAAATGGAGAATGATCTATTTAAGATAATAAAAAATAAAAAAACATGAGATCACGGTGGCCCCAATGAGGGAATACATAGAAGAGTGGATAAGAAAATCTCTAATCAAGATCACAGAGATAGATCAACATGAAGCAGTTACAACGGTTATGCCACCTCCAACATAGCATCCGTCTACAAAATAAGAATTAGCAAGAAAGTAACAAGTTCATAATATTTTCCATTACAATAAGTCAAGTATCAACCCTATTCTTGCCCCTGCCATCTTTTCTTCTACAGTCATTTGTCATATTGTCTTTTCTATTCCCAGTAACTTGTGAAACCTAAGGCTGGCCCTTGACTATTATTCTTTTTTCTTCTAGGTATTTTTCATTTCATGGTTCGTGGGAGCCCCATCCCAGTCCTCTTTGAAGGACATACACAATATTTTATTTGTAATCCAAGGTAATACTCTTTATTTGTTTAAAGACATCTATTATTTTTTGAGGTTCCCAAAGAACTACTTTGGGACATATCATTATTGATATCTCAAGACTTTGAATTTAAGCATGAGATTTCATATGTGTGTCTATCATAATCTTATTTGTGTTTAATGAAATGATCATTTAAAGTTCTCTTCCATATGTGGTCCATACTTTCCTTTCCCTTTTACTGAATATTGTGTTCTACTTTGATGAATGTTATGATAAAAATGTCGTCTTATTTTAATCCATACTATTTTGGTTTATAATCTTGTAACACATTGTAAATATTTACTTTCTACAAGATATTTGGTCATTTCTCATGTATTCTTTGCATGTGAATATTTATTTCAAGAATAATCCTAGTCCTTTCTCAGGAATTTTATTTGTTCTTGTATGTTATTTGAAATAGAGGAGTATCGCCTCTTTAAAAACGTGGGGGGATTTATCCTCGTGAGGTTGACTCAAATATCATACATTAGTCCTTCTAATCAACAGGGAGGCAAATACTCACCATTTCCATAATAAAAAAATCCACATTTTATGATTTCAGTGGATTCCATACTTTGGATTTTCATGTAGTAGGGATACCAAATTCCTAAAGTTGGTGAAAATATACTAGAATATGAAGAATTTCATAACCATGATGGTTGAAGTAGTAGGTTCCCGACTGAATTATATATGTTCTCAACAAATTGAACCAGTTAGAAGAGAAACTAGACCACATAAATTAGAAATGTAACAACCTAGTCCATGAGATTTGGAGGTTTGAGGCAACGAGTGAGGAGATGGATGAAGAGGGACAACCTATAAATATAAAAGAAGAGGAGCATGACAATGTGGAAGCAATCTAGTCTAAAGAAGTTTTTAGGCCCAACCCTAGGGAGGACACACCTCCTATCTTCATCAACATTGACTCTGACTCTGATGGGTAACCTTTGTCTAACCAGATTTTATTATAGAGTAGTTTTTTCTTATGATATAATAGGTTCATTTTAGTTTAAAGTAGTTCTACTCAAACTTAGGGAAATTATGCTTTAATTTTTTTTTATTATCAATACTTTGAAGAATCTCTATACGGAATAGGAAAAATCTCAAAACAACCCTACAATTTCTATTTTAGAAGTTATGTAGCTATGTTTTATATAAGAACAGGTCGCACTAAAGATTTTATGCAACTCTTTTTTAATTTTATTAATATATATTAGTTATGCTATAAAAAATTGTTTTCTTTTTAAATAATATTTTATAGTACCTAACAAGAATATAAAATACAATAAAAATTGTTTTCCCCACGATAAGTTCAATCTCAACTATCAAACCCAACTTTAGTTTATATTGGATATTAAAATTCTAGAGTCGAGATTATATTTTGATCTATTCCAATTTAGCAATCAAACCTAAGTTTAACTTGTGTTACATCGTAGTTGGAATTAGCAGCGGTGGAGGTGGAGGTAGTGGTGGACGAGGATTCAACCATTGCAATTGGGAAATTAAATGGGAGTGATTGTTAAACCCTAGACAAAGCCCCATGTTAAGTATAAAACCCCTTATTAAGCCCCATATATTGAATTATTACATTTATAGTGTTATATGTTCATGTAGGCTAGAACTCTTCATTATACCCTTTTTTTATAATTGTACCCTTTGTCTCCTATATATATATATATATATATACCTACCTAGTGTTAGGATCATATTATCTCATCTTATCTTGTATTTTGAATTAGATATATTATAAAAGGAGGTTTCCCCCTCGAAGTGGACTGTATTCATTGAATTTTTATCATTTTTAAGGAATTGGATCATAACATTTTGTATCATAGCATTGATCCTAGGGTTTTGCTGCTTCAAGCAAGTCATCTTGGAATTTTCGCTATAAATCTTTTTCGGGATGCTTCATATAGTGAAATTTGGAGGTTACTTAGGAAACATATCAAAATAGCTCTGGTAAAAATTTCAAGTTTTGGGTCATTATACTTTCAGAGATATATCATATGGATGATAGGGTTTTTTATTCATCCTAAATTTAGTTTTAAATGAGTCATCTTGGGATTTTTACTATAAATTTTTTCTTAGTGGTTTCAGAAAGTGAAATTTTTTGGAGAATGAGGAGACATATCATAGTACAGGTGGTCAAAATTTTAGGTTCCAGTTTTCTATAATTTAGGAGGTATAGTTCATGGAAGACAAGGTTTATGACTAATCCTGAAATCAGTTATCTTGCCATTTTTGTTGTAGTTTTTTTTTTCAGTGGAGTTTTAGACTCTGAAATGTTCATAATCCTAATTTTCCACAGTGTAGTACATGTGGAAAAAATTTCATATCTTGATTCATTATATTTTATGATATATTTCTTGTGGAAGTTTTGTATTTTGCACAAGTTATTTTCTAGTGATTTTAAGATCTTTTTTGTGGTTAGAAAGATCATTTTATTTTATTTTTAATACATGTTCTAAAGTCTTTAAATAAAACATGATATGTCATTAAGCAGTTAAAATTGTTTTGGGGGAAGAATACATGTAGGAAATACACATGGTTTAACATCCTTACAAGGAACACATTATTTCACCTGTTGGAAACCCTTGTAACCCCTGTTAGTACCCCTTCGAGTATTACCACATTAGACAGTACCTATATATTGAATCTCACTTCCACATACCTTTGGGTATATAGGAATATCCCTATGTATACCTAACACCAACATTAGATAATTTATTCAGTCTTTTTGTTGTTATAGTACACCGAGAATAGCACTCAGGGAGATCACTCTCTAGAACTTGGGTAGTCAGATAGTACATCTAAGGGCAAAGTTGGGCCTCCTTAGTTAGTGCCCTGAGATATTGGACCAAATACTAGTGTTGGACCTGACATGTATCAGAGAGATATAGCGCCTAACACTCCATTTTCTGTGGGACCCTGTAACTTTTTCCATGGCTCCAAAGAAAGATCCAAAATTTAACTCACCAAGTAAACATCCAGAGAGCTCAATAATGACTCAAGAAGAAATACAAAATATTTATCACCAGATGCAACAAATGGAAAAGAAGTTCACTGAAAATAGGAAACAGATGGAAAATAAGATGAATCAAAATAAGGAATAAATAAAAAAATATTTGAAGGAAGAAATACAAAAATCCATGAATTCCATAGAAAACATTCTCTTGCAAATGATCCCTAATAGGGATATGGAGATCCAAGTAAATCATGAAAATAAGGAGAACAAGGTTGTTGAGACTCAATCACATATGGGGAGTACTTTTTCACATTTGAAGAGCACAAATATTGAATCTCATAATCATGATCATCCATTACTCCAAGATCCACATCATCAGGGCTTCAATGGCACCAAGGAACTACTTCATTATAAATATCGATATGAGGAAGTTCAATGGTAAGGATCCTATAACATGGACATTCAAAATGGAGCAATTCTTTGATTTACACCAACTGTCAAACCTTCAAAAGGTAACAATTGCATCCTTGTACTTAGAAAATGACCAATTTGTATGGTATTAATGGCTTTGTGAACAAAAAAAAGATTATATTATATCTTGTTCCATTTTTATGGAGGAATTGATAGCACATTATAGGGATATTAAGAGAAATACATTATTTAGTCAATTGATAAATCTCCAGGAAAACGGTCCAATTATAAAGCACATTCAACAATTATAAAAACTAAGTCTCGAGGTAAAGGACATTCCAACATATAAACTACTAGATATATTTGTGGGAAATTTAAAGGACAACATCCAACATGAAGTGCATCTCTTTGAACCTAAATCCCTAGAGCATGATTTCAGCCTAGCAAGGAAAGTTGAAAGTAAAAATATGGCTACAATGAGAATAGTCACTAGCAACTATAGATAACATCATGCTCCTTCTCCTAACCTCATTAAACCAACAATGTTGACTCCTTAGAAAATGAATGAAAGAAAAGAAAAGGGACTATGTTTCAATTGTGACAACAAGTACAGTAGGGGGCATAAATACGGTGAGAAGAAAGTATTATACATAGACTATGAAGAAGAAGAAGCTCAAGAATTGGAACTATCACAAGATCTATATCTAGAAGAAACTACTCCAACATTATCTTTCCATGCATTGACTGGCATCAGTACTCCACAAACCCTCAAGATACAAGGATGCATCAAAAATAAAAAGGCAACGGTGTTGACTTATTATGGTAGTACCCATAACTTCATCAATCACAAACCAACAAAAAATATCAATTGCTTTGTATTTCCAGCACCATAGTTTCAAGTAGTGATTGCATATGGAGGTACCATAAATTGTTCTATGAAGTGCCATAGTATTAAGCTCAATATAGGGGGAGTATTTATTGTATATTCCCATGATTTCCATCCAAATGGGTGTTTTTAATGTTGTATTAGGAGTTCAATGGTTACAATCATTGGGCACAATGGCCCTTAATTTTCAATATATTTTCATGATATTTTCCTCAGAAGGCAAAGAAATAAATCTTAGAGGTATCCAAGGGAAACCCTCTAAGGTGGTAAGTTCTAATAGCATGAAAAAATTACTCAAAAAGGGACACCATGGTGTAATTGCACAATTGCACTCACTAGATGTTCAAAAATCTATGTCCTCTACTCCATTGGATCTCCAAATAGTTATCAACAATCATTCCAATGTATTTGGAGAAATGTCTAAGGTTCTTCCACGTGCTCAAGATCATGACCATGATATTTATTTGCAACCAGGAAGTGTACCATGTAACATTATGCTGTATAGGTATCCATATGCACAGAAGATTGATATTGAGCATTTGATCAAAGAAATGTTAGAGACTGACATCATTCAACCTAGCATGGAGAAAAATGCTTTACTAAGTTCGATCTTCGTTTAGGATATCATTAAATCAAAATGAGGTAGGAAGACATTCTCAAAACAAATTTTAGAACACGTGAAGGTCATTATGAGTTTTTAGTTATGCCATTTGGAATTACTAATGCACCTTTAACATTTCAAAGCTTAATAAATTCTATTTTCGAGCCCTTCCTTAGAATATTTGTGTTAGTATTTTTTTGATGACAACCAATATACAAAAAATATTGGGAATAGCATGTACAACATGTTGATGAAGTATTACAACTATTGGAAGAGAAAAACTTTTATGCAAATCCTTCCAATTGTGCCTTTGGGATTCAAGAAGTGGAATATTTGGGTCATATTTTATCTCATGGTGTAAAAGTAGACCCTAAAAAATTAAATCTATGAGGGGATGGCCAATTCCCAAAACCTTGAAGAAACTTAGAGTATTCCTAGGATTGATAGGCTATTACGGCAATTTTATCAAGAACGATGGACAAATAGAAACACCTCTAACAACATTATTAAAAAAGGAAGCATTTTCTTGGAGTCAAGCAACAACCAAATATTTTGAAAAACGTAAGGAGGTTATGTGTACAACTTCTATCCTAGCCACATCTGACTTCACAAAAACATTTATTGTGGAATGTGATGCCTCGGGCCATGGCATTGGTGTAGTTTTAATGCAAGAAAGAAGGCCCTTTTCCTTTGGAAGCATCCAATTAGAGGAAAAAACTTAATCAAACCCATTTGTGAAAAATAAATGGTGTCCATACTACATGGAGTTAAGAAATGGTGCCCTTACCTAATAGGAAGACACTTCAAAGTAAAAACATATCATGATATTTTGAAGAACTTCTTGGAGCAATGATTATCTTCATAAAAGAAAAAAAAATGGGTTACAAAGATGATAGGCTATGACTTTGAAATTATCTACAAAAAAGGAAAATATAATATTGTGGCAAATTCCCTTTCAAGGAAAGAAGAAGAAACAAAAGGTTCACTATGTGTTATTTATATTCTACAATCTGATTAGGTGGAAGAAGCAAGGATATAATGGAAGCAAGATCATTCAAAAACTACAAGAGGACCCTGGTTCATTAGATAAATTTGAATGGAAGAATGATTTGTTATGGTATCATGATCACCTATATTTATGTAAGAATTCCCAACTCAAACAAAAGGTCCTTCTGGAATTGCACACTTCTCATATAGAAGGACATTCAAGATTCCTAAAAATTTACCACATGGTCAAGAACGAATTTTTCAAGGAAGGTCTTAAAACTGATGTTCAAAATTTTATGTCTAAATGTGTGGTCTTCCAATGAAATAAGGGAGCGACAATCAAGACACCATGTCTCCTACAACCATTAGCTATACCAAGTCAATGTTGGGAAGAAGTTTCAATGGATTTTATTACAAGTTTACCCAAGTCTGAAGGAAAGACTCTCATCATGGTAGTATTGGATCGACTGACAAAGTAGTCACACATTTTCTCCCTTTCTCATCATTTTAAAGCAAGTATGGTAGCAGCAACATTCATGGAAACGGTTCCAAATCTACATGGAGTCCCCAAGATTATTGTAAGCGACAAAGATCCAATTTTCACTAGAAATTTTTGGACTGAACTATTTTATTTTTGGGGTACTCAATTGGCTCACAGCTCATCTTACCATCCTCAATCCAATGGGAAAGCTAAAATTGTAAATAAATGTCTAGAAGGATATCTTCATTGCTTTGCATCTAATAAACAGACACAATGGGTCAAGTGGTTTCCCTTTGCAGAATGTTGATACAACAAAACCTTCCATAATTCATCAAAAATGCCCCCATTTATGGCACTTTATGGATATCATGCTCCATCCATTACATCACCCTTGAAAGGGACTACAAGGGTTCAAGCATTGGAGGACCACATAGGGAACCAACAAGAGGTTCTCAAGCTACTAAAGGACAAATTGGTTATGGCACAAAATAGGATGAAACAACAAGCATATCAAAATTGTAATGAAATGGAATTTCAAGTGGGGGATTGGGTATTTCTAAGGCTACAATCATATAAATAGATGCCCCTTAAGCAAAAAAAGAAGGAAAATAAATTAGCTCCCAAATATTATGGCCCCTATAAGGCTTAGCAATGGATTGGAAGTATGGATTACAAATTGGAGTTGCCTCTTTTTGGAGATACTTCACACACACCTAGGATTTATTTTTCCTAAGGTTTTCCCTATGTTTATTAGTCATTATTCAGTCTCCTATATTTTAGGGAGAATATTCTCTTTAGTTCACACTTCAGTTTGATCAGTTGAGTGGAGTCTAGACGCCACATTGGGAGTATCACCATGCAGCATTGGGATCATCACCATCTAATGCTCATTGTCCTTGGGATCATCACCAGAATAGAACATTACTCATGATTCCCCGATCTCCTTCTCACTTCACTATGTTTCAGTCAGTTAACTGAAGACTGAGAGAATAGATAACTCAGGGTGGCAGTTCACTCCTATAACTGCCTGAGAGACTAGACTAGGTGGCAGTTTACTCTTGTAATTGTTGGTGTGTGTCCAGATCACTCTAGACCACCACTATGGCACATTGGCTTCTCCTTCAGTGCGCATCAATTGAGTTAAATTATCATTCATTTATTTGGTTAATGAGAATTATTCCATTCTTTCTCTATTGCTTCTCTTTTCTCATATTTTCTCTACAACTGTGTATGTCATTTCCTAGCTAGATATATTATGTGCAGGTTCAACACATTTACATGGTATTAGAGTCAACGTACTTCTAGGGAAAAGACACACCAAATTATTTTTGTAGGTACGGAAGATTGAAGACAGTGGAAAAATGGAATTTCCAAAAGAATTCATTCTTACGTGGTACAATTTCTTTGCATGGAAGGAGAAGATGATAATGCGTCTTCAAGGTAGAGGATTATTCTAGTTAACCATGAACATAGAGACAGAACCAACATCAGCCATAGAAAAATCCAAGTATCTAAATCGAATGGATGAAGCATTTGGAACAATTTGCAGTCTCATTTCTCTTGAACTCCTCTTTCACATATCGTCCTGTAAACACCCAATGAAGCATGGACCACCATGGAAGGGATTTTTGGAAAATAGGATGAGATGAGGGGACACATGCTCAAGGTGGAATTTCTCACATTGGACCCAAAAACCTTTGACAATATCCAAGATTTCTTTACCGAATATAAAGATTTGTTGTCGCAACTCAAGGCTTGCAGGGTTGATAAATCTAAGGAGGAGAAAAAAATGGTTCTCACCATTCTCTCCAAACTTGGTCCAAAATACTAAGTGTTTGTATCCACATTTCATTCAGTTAGGTTTTCCTCTAGATCTACTTGGATGATTCTGTCTCTTGAGGCCTTTATCAAGTCTCTAACACAAGATAAGAACAAGTTCATCAATATGGGAAAAATCAAAGGCCCAAAGGCACATGCACTTACTGTGCAAGATGGCAACAATCATCAATATCAGAAATCTAAAGAGAAAGACAAAAGGAAATCACATGCAAATCCAAAGAAGGAAGGGTACTCAAAACCCTTCAACGATGCCTCTGGATCCAAAGGTGGAAAGGGAAGAAAAGAGGAGAAATGCACTTACTTCCATAAAGGATTCCATCCATAATTTGCATGTTTGTAGAAACAGATAGATCAAATGGCCCAAATACTTCAGCAAAAAAACCTTGGAGATCGCATCCCCGGGGGTCCCAAGAAGAAGAATCCAGAAGATCAGAATCCCAAGAAAGGCAATTCTAGCCATGCTTTGATTGCCATCAACTCTTCTCTCAATGCTTGGATTGTATATTTAGGTGCATCACACCACATGGCAGCCAAAAAAGAAGCATATTCTTCATTGTATGCATGCAAAGGTCCTCCTATTCTAATGGGAGACAACTCTTCAGTCAAGGTCACCAACAAAGGAAGAATTGAATTCACAATTGGAAGCTTCGAGAATGTGCTTCACATTCCCAAACTTTATGTCAATCTTCTCTTCATGTATCAGATGATTAACTCTGGCACCAGAAAGAGAATCATATTCACACCTAATGTAGTGGATATATATGAGATGCAAACCAGTTCCATAGTTTCTACTGGTGAGGTAAAACATCAATCTAGACTCTACACTTTTTCTGAATTTATTGAACCAGATTTTGCATTACTACTTACCCATGTTGATGAAAGCAATAGGATATGGCACGAAAGGTTTAGGAATTTAAATTATATATATGTAATAGCTTAGCAAGCAGGGAATGGTTGATGGTATACCCGACATCCACTTCTCCAAAGGAATTTGTGAGGGATGTGTTCTTGGAAAACACCCTCAGGAGATATTTGACAAAGGAAAGACTTGGAAGGCTTCCTCTCCTTTAGATCTGATCCATAGTGACCTCATGGGACCTTTTCTACATCCATCAATCAATAAATCAAGGTACGTGCTCATTTTTTTTTATGATTTCTCACACTTCACATGGATTTTCTTTCTCGATCAAAAATCGGAGGTCTTTCAACAACTCAAAGATTTCAAAGCCCTTCTTGAGACATAGCCAGGAAAAAAAATCAAAGTCCTCTGAATAGATAACAGGGGAGAGTATGTCAACCATGAGATATGGAATATTTGTCATGGGGCCAGGATTTAGTTGCAGTACACGGTTCCTTATACTCCACAGCAAAACGGAGTTGTTGAGCGGAAAAATAGATCTCTAAAAGAGATGGCATCTTGCATGCTACATGCAAAGTCACTTCAACAGAGATTATGGGATGAAGCACTTAATTGTGCAACCTACATCCAAAAAAAATATCCTCATAGATCTATCAAGAATAAGACCCCCTATGAGGCTTGGAGCAACCTCAAATCGGAAGTGACCCACTTTCATATTTTTGGTTCACGTGCATAGGCCAAGATTCCCTTTGAGAAGAGGAAGGAACTTGATCCACAGAGAACAAAGTGTATCTTTGTTGGATACCCCAATGGTGTGAATGGATACAGACTTGTTGATCTTTTCTCATAATGGCTCATCATTGAGTGAAGTGTACAATTTGAGGAAAGTGTCTCGCATGTACTTCAACGGCCACATGAAGACACTTTTTTTCTTCCACCTGTCAGATATGATGAGCATGCACATGTTGACTCTTCTTCAAATGAGAGTTCTAATTCAGAGGATTCATATGATCTAGACACAGAGTCAGTATAGTCAGATGAAGATTCAGTTCATGTAGATGCAAATGCAGATTCAGATTCGAGGCCCAAGTGGGCCAAGACTACTCTTCAGGATGCAAGAGATCTTGTTGGGGATCCAGCTGATACTAGGAGGACTCGATATTATTTTGAGGAGCCTCCTCTTGCACTCACTGCCACTAAACCAATTCCACCCAGGCATCTTTTCTTGGTTCATTCTTCAAATCCACAGTCCTATGGCGAGGCTACTGAAAATCCATTTTGGGAATTCTCCATGCAAGAGGGGTACAACTCCCTCCTCGAGAACCAAACTTGGGATCTGGTTCCCTTTCCTTCAGGAAGGAAACTTTGTAGGTGTGGATGGGTCTACAGGACCAAGAGCATAGAGGATGTACAGGTTAGCAGATACAAAGTCAGGCTAGTTGTCAAAGGCTCTCAGCAGGAGCATGGCATTTACTATGATGAGACATTCGCTCCAGTAGCGAAGATGGATTCCATACACTTGGCACTTGCCATTGCAGCAGCCAAGGGATGGGAATTCCATCAAATGGATGTGAAGAATGCATTTCTTCATGGTGATACCTCTGAGGAGATCTATATGGAGCATCCCCGGAGATTTATGCAGGATTCATCTTTGGTCTGTCGACTGAAGAAGTCTCTTTATGGCCTCAAGGAGGCTCTAAGGGTATGGTATGCCAAGATGGACTCCTACCCGCTATAAAATAACTTTGTATGTTGTAAGTCAAACTCAAACTTTTACATGCTCAGGACAGTTGATTCACTTCTACTCCTAGTTATGTATGTTGATGATTTGTTGATCATCGGTTGCTTGACTTCAGCGATTGCTACAGTCAAGAGGATTTTGCATGACAGGTTCTTGATGATGGACATGGGTCCATTACATTTCTTCCTTGGACTCTAGATCAGTCAATATGCATCAAGAATCAAATTGTCTTAGGCCAAGTATGCACAAGATCTCCTTGAGATATTTCACATGACAGACTGCAAGTATGCCCCGACTCATTTCCTATCAGGAGTCAGACTTGAGGATGGTGGGACACTCCACTGGTTGAAAACACATTGTATAGATAGATATTGGGGAGCTTGTTGTATCTCACACACTCCAAACCAGACCTCTCCTATGGAGTTGGAGCAATCTCCTGGTTCATGCAGGAGTCGCATGAGCTACATTGGAAGGTTGCAAAGCGTATCCTTCGATACGTACATGGAAGCATCACCTTTGGGATTCACTATGAAGCAGACTCTACATTGGACCTCATCGGTTTCACTAATTCTGACTGGGCAGGCGATAGCATTGATCGCAAGTCCACATCTAGTTACTCACTTAGTCTTGGTCCCGGGCCTATCTGTTGGTGTAGCAAGAAGCAGGTTGTTATTTCTCTATATTCAGCCGAGGAAAATTACAAAGGGGTAGTTAACATAACCATTCAAGCTATGTGGCTACAATATTTTCTCACTGAGTTGGGCATTCAGTTTCATCAGTCGATCATCATTTGGTGTGACAACCAGATTACTCTGAAGTTATGCAAAGATCCAGTTCAGAGGTAGCAGATGAAGCAGATTGATATCCACATGCACTACATTCAGGACTTATTACATGAGGGGATCAGCGACCTACAGTTTTGTCCTTCAATAGAACATACTGCAGACATCTTCACCAAGACCTTCACTGAGTAGAAGTTCCATTCTCTGAGCAGTCATCTTGGAGTGAAGGACACAGTTTCCTAGCAACTGTCAGTTCTTCTTTTTACATACATTGTACTTTGATGGGGGGGGAGGGGTTCCCATGAGGTTTTCCCTCTTTCCTCATTTATTTCAGCATATCTTTTGTATTTGGGTACCTAACATGGTCTCGTTTCCAGGACCCATTCTTTATTTTCACCATAGTGATGTTCGGAGGGGGTGTCGGAGATACTTCACACACACCTAGGATTATTTTTTCCTAAGGTTTTCCCTATGCTTATTAGTCATTATTCAATCTCCTACATTTTAGGGACAATATTCTCTTCAATTCACACTTCAGTTTGATCAGTTGAGAGGAGTCTAGATGCCACATTGGGATTATCACCATGCAACATTAGGATCATAACCAGCTAATGTGCATTGTCCTTGGGATCATCACTAGACTAACACATTACTCATGATTCCCTGATATCCTCCTCACTTCACTATGTTTCAGTCAGTTAACTGAAGACGGAGAGAATAGTTAACTCAGACAAGGTGGCATTTCACTCCCGTAACTGTCTAAGAGACTAGACTAGGTGGAAGTTTACTAATGTAGTTGTTGGTGTGTGTCCATATCACTCTAGACCACCACCATGGTGCATTGGATTCTCCTCTAGTGTGCATTAGTTGATTTATATAGAGTATATCATGTGTAAATTATCATTCATTCATTTGGTTAATGAGAATTATTCAATTCTTTCACTCCTACTTCTCTTTTCTCATATTTTCTTTGCAACTGTGTATGTCAATTCCTAGCTAGATCTATTATGTGCAGGTTTAACACATTTACACCTCTATATTCATGTGTACATCCAATCTTCCATGTTTCTTTCTAAAAGAAGGTAATCAACAACAACATCACAGTCCAAACTATTTTACCAGAGATTAATGAAGAAGGAGTTGAGATCCCTTACTCCAGCACCTAGGTATCTTTTTATCCAGTGATTTCCTTACTGCAAATTAGATTAGTATCTCACAAAACAAAAATACACTACTGAAATATTCAACTCAATAAATCTAGCGAAAGAAATACGGAAAACCAAAAATCTCAACCACAATACACAAAGATATTCTTCATGTCAACTAACTTATCATTCTAGTAACTTCAAAGCTTAGAAGGGCTCTCATACTAGGAAAATGTCCCAAATATAAAAGAGACAAAGTGCATCAAAACCTGACTGGCGGATCTATTGCAAAACTTATTGTACGATCTTATATGACTTCATCCCGCATTGTCTTGCGTGATCTAGGTGACTGTTACACTGAAACCTATGTTGTCCCACGTGACATGTACCAAAATACCTACATTGTTCCATGGCGACTAATCCTTCTGTTGTACGATTGTTTTCTCTCTTCTTTTGACATAGATATCTAGATGGAAGACCTTCTCCATTGATCCTGAATTGGATCTCGGGACCAAATTGGGTCCACGAAGGCCTAAAAATCAAAATGCTCAGAATGGCTTCAAAATGGACGTGTGCATAGGCCTCATCGATACAAACCCAACACAACTTGATCAGGCTCAAATGGACATGTGCGTAGGCCTCGTCTATATGAACCCAACAAACCTTGAACGGGCTCAAACAGACGTTGTATGCTCCAGATATTGCGATATATTCATTTCGCCAAACAGGCAAAAATTTGATGACTGTACATTCCATACAGTGCCATGTGACAGCTGACTGTACAGGCCATACAATTGACATGGAAAGGTACAGTGGATGCTAATGAGGACAGGTACAGGTGGACCAATCAGGGAGTGACTTGTGTCAGCACTGCAAGGGTGACACGTGGCACGATCGTACAACATGTGGCACGTTCGTATGACATGTGGAAAATGTGACAGGTACAGTGGCATGTGACATGGCAGACATGTGGTTGGCAGATGTGGATGAATCAAGCACTGACACATGGAATTATTGTTGGCGTATGGTATGGTGCCATGTGGCCGAGTCAGCTGCCACATGGCACCCATTCGTTGGTTAATGTTTATTGCAAAATTGTTTGGAGTGGAGTGGATTCGAACTGTGGACCTCCATGGGCATAGAGTCTTCACAAAGGTCGGGCACCAGCCCGCCTATACAATGGTTCTTACCACTATACCTTTCCATATATATTTTAACTGACCAAAGGTTCCAGGTGGAGGAGGTAAGGGCTGGGTCTAGCCCCAGCCCTAGTTATATGTGTGTCCATACACCCTTCCACTCAACACTCTATGCTACCAACCATGCAACAGAGTTATGGCGTGGATGGATATAGCCCTCGGTTTTTGGCATATCCCATATGAATCTGTATTGGTTGTTGGTACGAAGATTAAGGGTCATCCTCGGTCGGTCAGGCTAGCTCGTCGACGAGGAGCTAACAGAATAGGGGCTACACCGGATAAGGGGGTGTGCGTGGAGAACTAGGGCGAGGCCACATGGCCAAGCCACATGACCCAGAGCCAAACAATAAAGGGGGCAGTGAACTAGCTCTAGTCCAAGGCTACATGGAGATGCCCATGTGACTAGGAGTGCAGAGAAAGGGGTTTTCTCCCTAATATTTCTCAAATGTGGGTTTTTATTACCATGTAATCTGATTTTTAATGATTTATTCAGCAGTTTTTGGAGATTTTGGTCATTTTGGGGGGATATTGGGCCCTTTTTTAGGCCAGGTCTTGGGGAGAATTTGGGAGTTTATTATTCACTTCATTCCTATATAAACCAGAGGCTCTTGAAGCCATGGAGGATGTTCAAAACAGGTTTATGCTGAAGAATTATTGAGCCAAATCCATTTTTATGCAGGGAACCATTGAGGAGAGCACCTTTGCGGGCCATTTTTGGGAGCTTCGTTCATCTAATTTCAGTGCCGTCAGTTTTGTTGGATTCTTGAGATATGGTAGAACAAGACCATATTAGTTTGTAACATTTTTAGCACTATTATGATGTTATTTTAAAGCTTTGAACAGAAATAAGAAAGCCTCACCCACTGAGACAAAGGCCCGGAGACGTAGGAGAGATTGTCGAACTCCATTATCAACTTGTTATTATGGTTTGTTGTTCTTCATGATTATGTTCAAATCTATATGTTTCTTAATGGTCACTATGTTTCTTCATTAAATTATTCCTCTTTCATTCAGTTCCTAAATGTTTTAATAACTCATGCAAATTAACTCAACCATTGTGGTTTAAAAGATCTTTTTGGATCAAGTGGTATCAGAGCTAGTTGATGGTTGGTTTTTGAGTTTGCATGATTACCAGGGAAAAGTTGAATCGTGGTGAAGGCAATCTTGTTGAAGAGAATCCATTGATTGGATTGAGAAAGAGAACTTCTCACGGTGAGAAGATGGCATCGGAAGAGGGACTTTCTCATGATGAGAAAGAGTTTTGAAAGACATTCTTCTCCATGTCAGAGATGATGAAGGTTTTGTATGAGGGTTACTTGGAACGGAAGAGACAAGTTCTAGTTGAATCTTCAAAGGTCAAAAATGAAGGAGGAGAGGATCCTCCTCAAATTTCTCCTTCACCTCCTTCTTCTCCTTCCTCTTCAAGTTCAATTTCTAAAAGCACCATAAGAAAACATGTCCATAAACATAAACAAGAAATGTATTTACTTAAGCTTGATGTAAAATTTGAATTACCCATGTATGATGGTGAAGTCAATGCAGAGAGATTTGATAATTGGGTCAAACAGATGGAGGTCTATTGCAGTGTACAACAAATCAAGGATGAGGCCACTCAAATCAAGTTGGCATCACTCAAACTTGCAGGCACAACACTCATCTGGTGGAAAAGCAAGTTGCAAAATGGCATGCAACAAGTGGGTAATGTATTTCCATCATTGCATGTTTTTGTTTATGCACTTAGAAAGAAATTATATCCTTTGGGTTATAAAGAGAAAGTTTTAATTGAATGGAAAGGTCTTAAACTAAGAAAAGGGAAAACAGTGCAAGAATACACAGATGGCTTTCATAAAATGGCATTGATGTTAGACATTCCTTTACATACCCAAGAAACTCTTATGAAGTATATAGGAGGTTTACCTGCACATATTCGTAACATTGTATTCATGTTTGGACCTACTAATATTGATGAGGTTTCTGTTCAAGAGACATAGATTGAAGCGGGGAAAACAGGGGTTGGTGTATCATGGGAATCGTCTTCAAGGAAAGAGGACAAAAGGAAATGGAATGGCAAGAAGGAAAATTCAGTGGAAAGAAAGGAAGAGAAGCCCTCTTGGAAGCATTGGAAGAAAGAAGGGCATGATGAGGACTGTTGTTGGCTATTGCATACCGAGAAGAGACCGAAGTGGTTCAAAGAAAGGAAAGGTGGAATAATAGTTGCAGCAGCAACACGACCAATAGACTTGGGATCGGATTCGGGTGATGAATCTAAAGTCTCATCGGTTGGTTTGATAGGTAAAATTGGTGATAGATTTGATGCTAGAAGTAAATTGTTTCACATAAGGGTCATCATGAGGCATACTAAGGTCGACAGATTGATAGATAATGGATCTCAATCTAACTTAATTTCAGAGGAATTGGTTAAACAGTTGGGATTAAACAATCTGATGTATCATAAGCCTTACACACTTAAATGGATAAGTAACAATCATCAATTGCATATAACAAAGAAATGCACATTAAATTTTGAAATTTCATCTAAGTTTGTGGACGAGGTAACATGTGATGTGGTGCCACTCAATCAATGTGGAATGGTCTTAGGCAGTCCTTAATTATATGATCGTAAAGCAACCTTCTACAGGGAAAAGAATCAATATCATTTAACCAAAGTAGGTCAAGAATATGTGGTTCATGCTCATCATTTAAAGGAAAATAAATCTCTTCAAACTATGGAAAAATTAAGAAAGACAGCTCAAGCAAGCAACACACCTATAATTGTTTCAAATCAAGTGATCGATCTTAATCAAGAACAGGAGATGATTGTAGAATGGAAGATCAATCACACTTTGCTTCAAGATAAGCTAATGTCGTGCAAGTATTATAAACATATTAGCTCATTTGAAGTCATATTTTTTATGATATCATTAGTAATGTTGTCAACATGGATGATAGTGGCTTCAGTAAGATGTGACAGGGTACAAATGGCTAACAATATGTTGTCGGATATCATGATTATTTTACAGTTGATCTTGATGAGACAGGTGCACAGGACAAAGTTTAAATATAGAGAATAAGTCGGGTGTCCTATCCCACATTTGATGACTGGTCAGTAACCTTTTGGAGGACCAAAAGGTATTTAGTGGGGAGGTGTGATCCAGAATTGGATCTCGGGACCAAATTGGGTCCAGGAAGGCCTAAAAATCAAAGTTCTCATAATGTCTTCAAAACGTATGTGTGTGTAGGCCTCATCGATACAAACCCAATGCAACTTGAACGAGATCAAACGGATGCCATATGCTCCAAATATCATGATCTATTCATGTTACCAAACAGGAAAAAAATCGATGATTGTACAGTGCCACGTGGAAGCTAACTATACAGGTCGTATGATCATACAACTAACGTGGCAAGGTACAGTGGATGCTGAAGAGGATAGGTACAAGTGAACCAATCAGGGAGTGACATGTGTCACCACTGCAAGGGTGACATGTTGCATGATCGTACGACACGTGGCACGTATGTACGACACGTGGCAAACGTGGAAGGTACAGTGGTATGTGACATGGCATACACATGGCTGACATATGTCGATGAATCAAGCACTGACATGTGACATTAATGTTGGTATATGGTACAGTGCCACATAGCCCAGTCCTGGGATGCCACATGGCACCCATTCATTGGTTAATGTTTATTGCAAAATTGTTTGGAGAGCAGCAAATTCGAACTGTGGACCTCCATGGGCACCAAGTCTTCACAAAGGTCGAGCACTAGCCCGCCTACACAGTGGTTCTTACCACTATACCTTTCCATATATATTTGAACTTACCAAAGGTTTCGGGTGGAGGAGGTAAGGGTTGGGTCTAGCCACAGCCCCGTTTATATGCATGTCCATACACCCTTCCACTCAGCGCTCGGCGCTACCCACCATGCAACAGATTTATGGAGTGGATGGATATAGCCCTCAGTTTTTGGTGTATCCCACATGACTTTGTATCGGTTGTTGGTGTGGAGATTAAGGGTTAGCCTCGATTGGTCGGGCTAGCCCGCCGACCAGGAGATAACAAAACAAGGGCTATACCGGATAAGGGGGCACGCACGGAGAACTAGAGAGAGGCCACATGGCCAAGCCACACGACCCAGAGCCAAACAATAAGGGGGCCAGTGAACTAGCGCTAGTCCAGGGCCACATGGAGGTGCCCATGTGACTAGGAGCATGGAGAAATGGGGATGTGCCCTAATGTTTCTCAAATGTGGGTTTTTATTACTATGTAATATGATTTTTAATTATTTATTCTGCAGGTTTGGGAGATTTTGGTCATTTTTGGGGGATATTGGGCGCTTTTTAAGGCTAGATCTTGGGGAGAAGTTGGGAGTTTGTTACCCACTTCATTCCTATATAAACCAGAGGCTCTTGAATCCATGGAGGAGGTTCAGAATAGGTTTATGCTAAAGAATTATTGAGCCAAATCCATTTTTATGCAGGGAAGCCATTGAGGAGAGCACCTTTGTGGGCCATTTCTGGGAGCTCCATTCATCTGATTTCAGTGTCGTCAGTTTTGTTGGGTTCTTGAGATCTAGTAGAACAAGACCATATCAATTTGTAACCTTTTTAGCACTGTTATGATGTTATTTTAAAGCTTTGAACAGAAATAAGAAAGCCTCACCCACTAAGACAAAGGCCCGGAGATGTAGGTGAGATTGTCGAACTCTGTTATCATATTGTTGTTATGCTTCTTTTTTCTTCATGCTTATGTTCAAATCGGTATATTTCTTAATGATTGTTATGTTTCTTCATTAAATTCTTCCTCTTTCATTCAATTCCTAAATGGTTTAATAACTCATGCAAATTAACTCAACCATTGTCGTTTAAAAGATCTTTTCGGATCATCCACCTATCTAAGATAGCATTGAATCAAATCCCTTCATGATCCAATACTCTGAGAAAAAATCCTTCTCTGATTTGTATCAATGTATTATATATCTTCTCCTTCACCCTAGACTTGCTTTCATAAGATTGAGTTATGACCTATTCCTAATCTCCAAAGTGATTAGCAGTTGAGATTACTTCTCACCTCACTTGAGATCAATGGTTATTATTTAATTCACTAATGATAATTAAAACATTTCTTTAAATAAAACTCAACTCACTAATTAAAAGAACTTTACTTTA
>ML807892.1:94523-117836 GCA_009831015.1 Picea engelmannii
CCGTCGGATTTCCTAACTACAAATGCATACTAATGCATACTAAAGAAACACACTTTTACCTAATGACATATTAGACCAAGTAGATTTTAACTAACTCCTAAGTGTCTAAATATCCTAACAGGGGGGTGAATCAGTATGAGCACATTTTACCACTTTCAATCACAATATATAATATTTAACTTTATCGCAAGTATATCATTTATGATTGCATTAAATATATTATGACCATATAACCAAAATTAGTACCTTTAAACAATATCACATCAGATACACAGTACACTATAATTTACATGTAAAACCAAATGGGAGAAAACCACGGAATGCTTACTTATGTATATCAAGAATACATTCATAGGAAACACCAACTTCCAAATTCTCCATTACCAACTGGAAGGAGGCACCAACCCCCATATTTACAGGCACCAACCTGAAGGAAGCACCAACACCTTGAGTTCTCTAGCACCAACAGGAAGGAGGCTACGACCTCATGATTTACAGGAACCAACTTGAAGGAAGAACCAACTCCCATAGTTCTCTGGAACCAACCATAACGAGGATATGACCCCATGGTTTATAGGCACCAACCTGAACAAAGAACCAACTCCTTGAATTCTCCAGTGTTGGAATACTGAGAGGGGGGGGTGAATCAGTATGAGCACTTTTACCACTTTTAACCACAATATATAAAATTAAAATTTATCAACAATATATCATCATTGTATCATCAATATATCATGAGCATATAAACATAAGCAGTATCACATCAACATCACATCAAGTACACAGTACACCATAATTTGCGTGGAAACCCAAATGGGAGAAAACCACATAATGTTTTCTTATATATCAAAGAATACATTCATTGGAATCACCAACTAGAAGGAGGCACCAACCCCCTGATTTATAGGCACCAACCTGAAGGAAGCTACAACCCCATGAATTTTCTGGCTCCAACTAGAAGGAGGCTACAACCCCTTGATTCTCAAACTCCAACCTGAAGGAAGCTCAAACTCTCTGTGTTCTCCGTCACCAACTAGAAGGAGGATACAACCCCCTTTCATTGCCACGTCTTGCCACCATGAAATATAAGTGTAGACCAATTGTCACCACTATCACTATCACTGCCACTGTCACTATCACTGTCAATGTCACTTCCATTGTCACTGTCGCATAAACCCATAACCTATCAACATGTCATTTATCCAACCTGTCACATTAACCTATCCAACCTATCATTGTCACTGATACTCAACCAGATACTCTAACATGGATCATATACCAAGGACACCTTTCAACTAGATGTCCAACATCACCAACACATGCCTCTACCAATCATGTACCAATCTCACCAGCACACCATCATGAGATATGTGTCTCAACCATGTACCAAAGCATGTACCTACCAAGCATCAACTATGTACCACAACTTGTACCACAACAATTGCATCAACCATGCACCAACACATGTACCAAACCGTGCATCAACCATGAACCACAACCCGTACCAAACCGTGCATCAACCATGCACCAAAACATGTAACATACTATGTACCAAAATCATACCATAACAACTGCACCAACCATGCAACAACACATGTACCAAACCATGCATCAACTATGCACTACAATTGTGCCAAACCATGCATCGACCATACACCTCAACTTGTACCATATACCTTAACCATCAACCATGTATACCAAGTACCAATCATGCACCATACCATGTACCAATAATGTATCTCAACCATATACCATATCACTCAATCATGCCATACACCATATACCATAGGATATCATCAATGAAGTGCCTCAATCATATGCCAAGAATATGTGCCAAATGTGTACCAAGCATATATCAAGATCACCAGCAGGTGCCTCTATCAATGTACCAATACCAATAACATCATCAACCATATACCTTAAACAACATACCAACCATGTACCTCAAATAAGTGTGATATCACTCATGATATGCCTCAACCAGCTACCATAAACCATGTGCCAATGTATCCATGATATGTACCAGCAATGTACTATATTTCAACTAGCATGTACCATACATCCAAGATGTGCCTCAAGACATATATCAAACTCACAAGGTCATCCCTCAATCATGATCCACAATAACACCAAGATGCAACCTCATAACACATAGAACAACATACCTTATACATTTGTGAATGACCTGGTACCTCTGAAGCTTATACACAGACCTGTAGCTTTTCCTTATACCTCAGCAACCTAGCACAAGCATCTTCCTTCACGTTTTTCTTTTCCTCACGGGATGAAGACTACATGTCACGCAGAGCCTTGCATGGTGTTCCCTAGGCAACCCGGGGGGTACCTCACGGTACACCTTATGTCTGACTCACAAGGGTCAGCCAAATTAGGGTTTTATAGAAACCCTCTCTCTCTGCGACTCCAAAACTTATTCTCTTTCCTCTCACTTTCTCCGTTTCCTCGGAATTGTCATCAAATTCACCAATAAACCAAGATACTAGACCAAAAAAATCTCGCAAGATAGATATTCAATGTAAGTGTATGTATCAAATGAATGTCTCATGATGTGTATTTGTAATTTTGGTAGGTAACCTATGTTTGTATTCTTATGGATTCTAGTACTTTATTGTTACAACCACTTTACCCATTCATTAATTGACTTGTAACCAATTAGGGGCTTCTTGACCAATCTTCGAGGCTTCTAACTTCACAAGGCCATATCTCCCTAACCGTGAGGAACCACATGGCATACCACATATCACAGGAAATGGCACAACGAGTACTATCCATCTATGAGTGTCTCACTTAAATTTATATTTTCATTCATTTCCATATTATTCAACAAACTTTGGGTACCATAACCACACCTCAGGGGATTCATGTAGAATTCATCAAATGCACCCAACACATCCGCTAACATCAACCATTCCATCAATGATAACTAACTCACCATCAATCTCAACCACATCTCTAGGGCTTCCACACTTATCCAAGGGTTGACATCAATCTCCAAGGATTGACATCAATCTCTAAGGGTGTTTAAGTTTTACTTATACAGCTAGCAGTTATGGTTCTTCTTTATTATTATAATCATTTAGCACATTAGCTACATAAATAAGATCACTAAAGAGAGGAAATCACAGAAACAATAGAGAGACACAAATTATCCTGGGAAAACCTCATGGGGGAAAAAACCCAACAAAACTTCCTCAATATAGATAGACCAAAGACTGAATAGAAGATCCTCCTCTACTCCTTGACTAGGAAGAGTAGTGCACCACTTAACCAACAAATACCAATACATAGACCAAGAACCCTCCTCAACGTCACCCCTAGTTGTAGCAATTACTCCTCCAAGACTTGTGCACTATAGAGCTAGTGTGATGAGTGTGTTCAAATGATACACCATCCTCACATATAAATACAAGTTGCGAGGTGGTGCTAGGGTTGTGACTCTTCACTTGGTGGAGTCTAATTCTCCTAGAAGTGGCTAAAACCACTTTACAATTACTAGGGGCTGACTTTACAAATACCACCATACAAATACATTTTGACAAATCAACAAAAGGGGATTTGATCTTATACAAGGCCCAACTTGATCAATCCACAAAAGGGGATTTGATCTATACAATAATGACTCAAATATAAGTAGAATATTCTTCGAAGTTACAATAATTCAACACTCCCCCTTAACAAGAAGGGTATTCTACTGACAATATTAATAACAATTGATTGGACTCAATACATCATCAATAGGAGGGGACATCGTCATCAACATCAGGAATAATGTCGGTCATATCTATAGGTCATCGAAAGTTTTTCTCATCATCAACATTAGTAGAAACTGAACATCATCATCATCTACAATGCGAAGTTGGAGTAACATCATCATCAACAACAACATGAAGTTGGAACATCAACATCAACAACTCAAAGTTGGAATATCATCATCATCAACAACAACACGAAGTTGGAGCAACAACATCAACAACAACATGATTCTGGAATATCAACATCATTAGCACGAAGTTGGAACATCAACATCAATATGTGGAAAAAGAATGAGGCAGGTGCATCAACAAAAACATTTGTGGTACTCTAACAGATATTCTTTACCGAACCTTCGGGATCTACCCAGGAATCATAATATTCCTTAGGATATAAAATCCTAACAAGTTACCATGTGGTACTCTAACATACCTTCCTTACCATACCTTCAAGATCTTCCCAGGAATCATAATATTCCCTAGGATATAAAATCCTAATTGAGCTATCACTACTGACTACAGCTATCATATACATGCATAGGTACTCTAACAGATAGTCCTTACCAGACCTTCGAGATCTTCCCAGGGATGATCAGTCCCCTAGGATATAAAATCCTAACTGAGCTACCCGTTGTTGGTTAGGATACCATAGTATCATCAACATCACCCCCCCTTTCGAGGGAGGTCCTTTCAGACTACACCAAGCTTTTCTTGGAAGTACTCAAACTTCACATGAGACAGAGGCTTAGTCAACACATCTGCAACCTTCTCATTTGTGCCAACATATTGGAGCTTTGCATCGCCCTTCTTCATGATGTCATGAATGTAGTGATACTAGATCTCTATGTGCTTTGTCTTATCATGGAACACTAGGTTCTCTTTCATATTTATGCAACTCTAGTTATCACATAGAATCATGGTAGCTTCCATCTCTAGATCGAACAGACCTATCAACAACTTTTGAGTCCATATGGATTCACAACTTGAGGAGCATGTTGAAATGTACTCTACTTCTATCGTACTAAGATAAATATTGGATTGCTTCCTATTTTTCCACGAAGTCATGGATGACCCCAAACTGAAACAACATCTTGAAGTATTTTTTTGTCTGAAGCACTTCCATCCCAATCTGAATCAGTATAGCCATACAATCTGAAGTCATGATCTACAGTATAACAGAGACCATAATCCAACGTACCCTTAAGGTATTTCATCACATGCTTTGCAGCTACAAGGTGAACACATTTGGGCTCCACCAGATACTAACTCAAGGTGTTCACAGCAAAGAATATATATGGCCTGGTATTCGTCAGATACATCAACGAACCAATAATATGTCTATATAAAGTAGCATCAACTAACTCTGACAAAGTATCAACCAGGAGCTTCAAATTCGTCTCCATGGGTGTGGCCATGGATTTACATTCCAACATGTAAAACTTCTTCAGTATTTCAACTGCATACTTCCCTTGGTTAAGGAAGATCTTCTCTAAGCTCTGCCAAAATTCAAGACCTAATAAATAATGCAACGGGCCTAGGTATTTCATCTCAAATTATGCAGCAAGATTCCTTTTGCAATATGTGATGATATTTTATTCTCCTGTCAAGAATAAGTCATACACATATAGTAGCAATAAAACTAGCTCACCATTCATAACTTTGAAGTAAAGATTAGAATCAGCTTTACGCTTGGTAAATCCCAAGCTCATTAGAAAACTATCAATCCTTCCATACCAAACTCTTGGAGCTTGCTTCAACTTTCAGACATGGGTCTTCATGTCATGTACTTCGAAACCAAATTTTCACATCACATTGTACCAACCTGGTACACTTTCTCAGTTGCAACTCGATGTACTGCACCAATTTTCACTGGAGATAACTCAGTCTCAAATACAGGATTTGTCATAACTGCTCCCTCTTAATCTCATATTGTTTCGGCTTCTTTTAATGAATCATGTTTGTTCTATATATACTTCTTTTGATTACTGGAGAAAGTGTCTCGTCATAGTATTCTCCCTCTTGTTGGGAGAATCCTCTGGACACAAATCGGGCTTTGTACATCTTTATACTATTATCTGCAACATGCTTGATCTGCTAGATCAATCTTGTAAGTCACCATTGACTTCCCTTCTGGTCTCAAGGAAAAATCCATATCTCAATCCTTCTAACTGGCTTCCTCCTCTTTCATTGAAATAAGGGAATCTTCTCAGGAGATTCCATGTCTTCTAGAGGTCTCTGAAGCTACGATCTAGTCTTCTCAACTCATGGCATATTTTTTCCAGTCCTGGAAGATGTCTCTTTTTCCCATATGAACCGTTTTTAGATCAGGCTTACTCTGAGTCTTAATTTCTTCTGAGTCTACAAAAAATTCATAGTCTCTATAGGATATACTTGGTTTTGAATACCAAGTCTTAATATGAAAAATTGAGTCAAAATTCAAACGAATTATGCTTCTTGTCAAGGTGGCTTCATTATCCATTGACCAAGTCTATTGTGAGTTTTATTCTAATGTTCAGTCATCTTTGGAGCCTTCTTCTCCTTACAATAAATATCCATATGATATACTGTGTATCTCAAAAGTATCTTCTTCTTCATCTTATTTGGTACATGGATGTATACGTTCATGTATACAACTTGTATAGTCTGCTCCATGTCTCATCTAAAATGTTGCCTCCTGCAACCATCATTATAGCTTCCTCAAGGTTATCACATATGACCTTCCCGGAACAAGAACAAAAAGGTAGAAACAACAAACAAGAATAATACTCTTTATAATAATAATAAAACAATAATGAGAACAATTGCCAAGTATCTCCTTTAGAGCTATCACTTGTGACCTGCCTGAAACAAGGGTAAAAAGTAAGAAATACAATAATAAGGAATGAGAGAAACACTCTTCTAGTGTTGTGATCAATCATTCTTCCATGGTAACCTGGAAACAAAACAAGAAGTTTCTCCTAGAGGAGATGTTAGTTATATCTTGTAAATGATTACAATAAGCATTTATCTCAATAGTGCTCACATGCTACCAAGTATTCAATAATAAAACTTTTTCAAAGATTGCTATCACAACTATAGTGTTTAGTAGTTATCAAACTTGATATGTGTAAATTTGAATCATATAAATTTAATCAATCAAACCTGGAACCTGGAGTATTGTCCTCAAGAATGAGTGTGTTGATTTGCTTCTGAGTCTCCTTCACTCAAGATGATAAGTATTTTCTTCAACCTATCCTTTGTACTAAAACAATATGTTATCTTAACAGAAATCTGAGTTAGGGAATAAACTATATAATATCAACTTTAATCAATCTAATACTTTGACTTTAATTTTGACCAATGGTTACTATGATAACTTCAATGGATCAAAATGCAACCTGGATACAAGTAGAAGCATATCAACGTAATCAAACCTTGGGTGCTTATTTCCTCTAAATGTATTGGATCTGAGATCCCTCTAGATCTATGATTCTTTAAAATAATGACACGGTTTTAAACATATGTAAGTACATACCTATGACAGCATCGGCAGGTAGTGGCACCATCCGATAGCAGTGGAAAGTGATAACGAACCTTTAAAAACTTTCAAAGATGCTTCAACTTCTAACTTAAAGTTAGTTGGAGATTTTCTAGGGTAAGGCGCACTAGGACAATAAAAATCAGTTCCAACACTTCACAAAAACTTTCACTGCAACTGGCATGAAGGAACTGGTACGAAGGAACTGGAAATGAAATTGCAACCGATACTGCAACTACAATTGATACTGCAACTGCAACTACAAATGGTACTACAACTGCAACGGCAGTTGGTACTGCAAATGCAACTACAACTGCAACTTAGGGTTTTATGAGGAAACTCTAATTTCTCAAACTTCAAATTTTGGAATTCTGATCCAGGGACTAGATGTGCCCTCCTAGGGTGAGTTCGTAGGTGTGATTACTTTCTTCAATGTTCTCCTCAAACAAGGAAAATGTCACAATTAGGGTTTATGTAGAAACCCTAATTTTGCAACAGCTGCAATACTGAAACTGAATCTTGGAGAGAGTGCGCTTGAAGCTAGCTACTTCTTATAAACTGTGAGTTGGTCTCTTTCAAGCCTACTCTGATCCCATGTTGAATTTTTACTTATACATCTAGCAGTTACGATTCTTCTTTATTTTTATAATCATTTAGCACATTAGCTGCATAAATAATATCACTGAAAGAGAGGCAATCACAAAAACAATAGAGACACACAGATTATCCTGGGAAACCCTCATGGGGGAGAAAACCCAGAAAAACTTCCTCAATATAGATAGACCAAAGAAGGAATAGAAGATATTCATCTACTCCTTCACTAGGAAGAGTAGTGCACCACCCTTGACATAGACCAAGAACCCTCCTTGACATCACCCCAAGTTGCAGCAACTAATCCTCCAAGACTTGCGCACTACAGAACTAGTGTGATGAGTGTGTTCAAATGAGACATCATCCTCACATATAAATACAAGTTGTGAGGTGGTTCTAGGGTTGTGACTCTTCACTTGGTGGAGCCGACTTCTCCTAGAAGTGGCTAAAACCACTTTACAATTGCTAAGGGTCGACTTTACAAATACCGCCATACAAATACATGTTGACCAATCCACAAAAGGGGATTTGATATTATACAAGGCCCAACTTGATCAATCCACAAAAGGGTATTTGATCTATACAATAATGACTCAAATATAAGTAGAATATTCTTCGAAGTTACAATAACTCAAAAAAGGGTTGACATCAATGGCAACCAACTATCCAACAATCTCCCCCTTTGGCATTGATGGAAAAACCAACATTGATGGCAACACTCATGCTCCCCATGTGACCATTTCTCCTCATAAATGTTTCTCACTCTCCCCCTTTGAAATCAATGGCAAAGGGTATCTCTCCTTGGGGATGCTCCCCCAGTCTTCATGCATCTATTATTTTTCTCTCTTTTTCACATCATGGGAAAAATGATAACTCCCCCTATTGGTATGTATCCCCCTATATGTATGCTATTGATCTTCCTTTTTTTCCTGATCTCTTTCTCTGACTATTTATCTTCCCTTTACTTCTCTGTAGTTTATTGTGTTGATCAATGTAGGGATTCCTGCATAAGTTTCCTTTCCTCTCTTACAGTGCTTGCTAATTTTCCATTGGTGATTCCTCTTGTAACTCTCTAATATATATATATAAATCATTCATTACTTGATTTCAAATGATCTGTCATGGCCATAATGTTCAACAATGATTTTTTTTTATGATTCACGATTTATGTTTCCCTGTTCTGTTATACCTTTCATTGCTTGTCTTTCTGTAACCAACTGATTCCAAATGGTTCCATTGATTGTAAATATACTGCTATGCATCTTGAACCATGTTTTATGTACCTGCTAAGTATCCATATATATCCATATGTCACAAATTGTCCATCACTTTGCTACTCAATTGATCCGGATTATTTTCAGCACGAAATGAGAGCGAAGATATAATAAAGAAATGCACAGAGATACCGCGGATATCCAATAATATAATAGAAATGTATCAGAGTTGAAACCATAAAAATAGAGATACAGTAATACACGATTTATATTAATGAAATAAATGTATAGAGACTATAAAAATACAAAGTGAAAGACTCGCTAGAATGGTGGCAGCTTATCTCTGAGAAGAGATGTGACGGCTACTCCCATTCACAAGAAGATGATTACAATGAGGCTCTGAAGGCATTTTTACAATAAATAGGAATTTCAAAAACCATATACATCCAAAAACCTAACCATAGGAGATGAAGCACCAAAAGTCATGTGGGCCCCATTTGGGTAAGTTAGTACATCAACTTCCTGGGGTCGTAACTTTTGCATACGATCTCTGTTTTAGGCGCATGATAGCCCATTGGAAAGGTGTCGTCGAGGAGATTCATTTTGGGGGATCAATTATTCCTTCATCTATCATTGATAATTTTGATCCAAAAAAACCTTCATTTTGTCCTTCAAAATGGCCCCCGAAGTTAAAACTGCTAAAAATAGTAAATTGCCAAAATTGCCAGAAAACTATTTTGAGCCAATTGGAAAAGGTGGGTGGCCATCGATATCCACCTAGATGAATCCTCCCTCCTTAGGAAGCAATGGTATCCATTGCGTTGAGTTCCTGGGGGAGCGGGAAAAGCGTTTGTTGAATCTGCATCTTGGTGAGTTGCTTGCCTTGCTGGAGACGTCGCGCTGCTCAGTTTGTGGAAATCTATCACGAACCTGTTGAGGTTGAGGTTGTTCAAAAATTCAAGCTACATGAGAGGACGGTGTGTAGAAGGAATATTTGTGCTTTGTTGCAACCTTGTCGACCTGCTTATGTTGGATAGAAGGTGCTTGGGGAGAGGTTGTAGTGGTTGTAGTGTCCTTTTGTTCCCCTTTTGAATAGATTGTGAAGAAGTTGAATTTTGCAATATGCGATACTACTTTGTGGCACTATTTAGATGGAACAATAGTTGGAACTAACTCTGGTATTCTGTAGAGATGACCCCCCAAAGTAACAATGACACTAGGGGGTTGAGACTCATAAATAGCATGGCACTTCCACATATATGGCTGGCCCAAGAGAACATCACAGACATCTAGTGGGGAAACATCACATAATACCTCATCCTTGAAGGGATGGATGTCGTATGACAATCGAAATTGTTGGTTGACATGGAGATCTCATCCTTGGCAAAGCCACCTGATGTTGTATGGTTGCGGGTGTGGTGTTGTCAACAATCCCAACTATTTGACGACCTCTACTGAGATGAGGTTCTTCTAGCTTCTGCTATCAATAATAAAATGCAGCGGGATCCCCTTCACCCACATCTGTGAATGAAAAAGGTGCTCCCCCTCTTTAGGATTTGTTGGTTCTTCTGGTTGAATTGTTGCAGTCACCACAATAGCAGTGGGGTCTGCGTCAATGATTTTTCTTTTACCAATATTTTCATAATCATATTCTGAATCAGGGTTTGGCTCCTTGTCTTTGATCTCAACCACCAATCACTGTTTTGAGCGACATTCATCGGTCTTGTGCCAGGGGCTTTTGTGGAAATCGCACCATTTTTCGGTGTCCTTCTTCATCTTCTCGTTACCCTTCTTATCATGTGGCTTAGACTGGTTTTCAGGAAGTTGTTTGTTAGGGCATCTTTATCATACTTTGGTTGTTGCGGATTTGCAGACCCAAAATTTAGTTTGTTCTGGGGCTTAAATTTGTGCTCGATTTTAACAACATATCAATAAGCAGCACCGAGTGATGAGATGTCCAGAAAATCCATTTCAGTTTGGATGTATCTGTGTAGAGCCCCATGGTATTTCAGAACCAAATTTTGTTTAGATTCTTTGATACCCATCTTGGTGCACAAGGTATGGAAGGTATTGGTGAACTCTGGAACTACTTGGCCCCTCTCTTGATGCAGTGTGGTCCATCTCATGTACTGGTCCTCATAGTTTCCAACAGGGTAATAATGTTCCTTTACCGCATCCACAAAAAAATTCCAAGTGAGCTCGAACCCATATATTCCAGACTCCTCTATGGAAATTTGCTCCCAGTAATTTTCCCACTAATGTTTAACATGACGGAGAGCTTTAAGGAGTGCAAAGGTGATATTTTCTCTGTCGGAAAAATTGTGAACAGAGAAATAACCTTCAAGCAGATTTAACCATTTGTCTAGGGCTTTTGCATCTATTTGTCCTTCAAATACAAGAATATCAAAATTAACGTGTACCTTGAAAGGTGAGGTGCTTCCAAAGTGGTCGCTTGATGAATATGTGCATGTTGCTATCGGCAGGCGTTGAAGGATGTGGGAAAAATTCTCCATCATTTCATCCCTCTGTCGCATGAGAGATTTCTCAAGCAACAGATTGATAGGATCGTCTACTCCATCGTTTTTATTTTATTCTTCCATGGAGGGTTTCTTGGGCGTGCGAGAGAGATTTTCTTCAAGAGAGACAAGCTCGAGACTCGACTTTCTATACTCGGACCTCGTTGGGGACATGCACTGAAAAAAACGATCAAAAGCAGCCTACTTTGATACCACTGATCCAGATTATTTTCGGCACGAAATGAGAGCAGAGATATAATAAAGAAATGCACATAGATACCACGTATATCCAATAATATAATAGAAATGTATCATAGATGAAACCATAAACACAGAGATACAGTAATACACGATTTCTATTAATGAAATAAATGTACAAAGACTGCTACTCGCATTCGCAAGAAGATGATTACAGTGAGGCTTTGAAGGTCTTTTTGCAATAAACAGGAATTCCAAAAACCCTAGACATCCAAAAACCTAACCCTAGGAAATGAAGCACCAAAATTCATGTGGGCCCCGTTTGGGTAAGTTAGTACATCAACTTCTCGGGGTCGTAACTTTTTCATACGATCTCCATTTTAGGCTCATGATGGCCTGTTGGAAAGGTATCATCGAGGATATTCATTTTGGGGGATCAATCATTCCTTTGGCTATCATTGAGAATATCTATCCCGAAAAACCTTCATTTTGGCCCTCAAAATGGCCCCCGAAGTTAAAACTGCTAAAAATAGTAAATTGTCAAAATTGCCAGAAATTTTTTTTGATCCAGTTGGAAAAGGTGGGTGGCCATCGATATCCACCTGGATCATCAATTGTCCACAATGATGACACAATGGTCACTATACTATCATTAAGGCTTCACGACTGCAACTGAATCAAATGTGTCCATTGAACTACTCTATTTGCAAATCAAACTTTGCATGTCTGGAACAACTTGTACTAAAGATATCTCTAGCTGAAGGAATATAATCATAAACTTATTTTTTTGTAACTGCCAAATGATATCTGCGTGGGAATAATACTTCTCAACCGATCCACCTGTCATTATGTACTTTTACTATCTGATTTCTCTGAATTTATTTCTGCAAATACTTCAACCCGCTCGAAGGATGGTTCTCTAATCTATAGTAGCTATTGTGCTGACTCTCCCTGTTCAATAATCATATACACTAGGAGTCTCCAAGCCGGGTGGCTCAGAAAAATACCCGCTTTGATGTGAAGTAATCTTCATCTTTCTAAACTCTGACTTCTTTCTTTCTGCCTGTGGATTGATCTTGCACTACAATTCCTGAAAGTACAACCTCTTGGACCCGTTATTTATTCACTTGCTCTTCTTTTCTTTCTTGTGCTATTGCAAATCCTTTGATCTCTAGGACTTGTTCTTTATTCACTTGTTCTTCTGGTTTTTCATATCTTTTCCAAACCTTCATGTATCCAACATCTTCCTTTTTCCCTGTATATTTGTCTTCGTCTATTGACAATTTTGGGTGTCCTTCATTCATCTGATATTCCTTTACATGTTCTTGTTTTATTTTTCAAACTTTCTTATATCCGATATCAGTGTTCTTTCTCAAGGAAGTATCCATCATGCTTCTACAATCACGAGATATGTCACCATAATTGTGGCATTTGTAACATTCAATATTGTGTGGGGCCACATAACTATTTATTTCTTGAACATTTCTTTCATAAGCCCTGCAATCTGCAACTTTATGTCCAAAGTTAGTACAATAAAAACAATAACCATAAAATAAGTTTACATACTTGGGAGTGAATGATCTTCTTTGTGGTGTAGTCCTTCTAAATTTTTGCCTTGGTTTATCATGAGTGAACCTTCTTTGTGGCTCGAATGTGGACAGTCTTCTTGAATATGTATCTTTATCATTTTTCTTATATTTTGGTTGACCATGAGTTCTTCCTTTGAGTGCTTCTACATAACTCTTACTCTTTTCTTCATTCTCCTTTTCTGGCAACCTGGAATGTTGCTCTTCATTCTCTACTGCTATTGTGGATGTTTTTGTCTGTTCAAGGTTCTTTTTGAGTTTGATGATTTTGGCTCTCAATGTGACAACTCATTCTTCAATCTTCTCAACTTCTTCTTCTTTTTTCATCATCTGTATCTTCATGACTTCTTTTTTTCTATTTGCTTCTTCAAGTTGGATCTTCAAGGACATGATTTATTTTTCAAGTCTTCTCTCTTCTTGACCAAATTTTGCTTCAAGCTGATTTAAGTCGTTGATTATTTCCTTAAGATGATCTGTCAAAATATTCTCTCTCTTCTTTGCTTCCTTTCTTTCAGTTTCCAAACACTACTTTTCTTTCATTGCTTCCTTTCTTAATGATGTTATTTTGGCTTCAAAACACTGCTTCTCTTCCATCTGGATTTTGTATGTTTCTTTAATCTTTGTAGCTTCTTCTAGTTGATATTTAAGTTTCATGATGACCTGTTGGGCTTCTTCAAATATTTCTTGAGAATTCTTCTTGACTAATCGTTCTTTAATATGTTTGTTTTTCTTCCTTTCTTTCACCAATTCGTCTAAAGAATTGATCAGTTATGCTTCAAGATCTATTATGCCTTCTTCACAGTATTCTTCTTTTGAATTTGTCTGACATGATGAGCATATTTCTTCTTGTTCTGTTCATGTATCTTCTAAAACGTTCTCTGGCTCTGTGATGGGAGATTTCTCAAAACAAAGATTATGTAGCTTTTCCCAAAATTATTTAGTTGATGAACATTTTCCCACTTTGTCTTTTACTAAATCAAGTAGTCCTTCCCAGATGAAATCCATTGCTATCTTGGTGTTCTTATTTAATTCCTTCTTGCCTGTAGTCGTTGGTTTCTTTGTAGTATTGTATCCTATCACAATTGATTTCCAAATATCATATCCATGTTCCTTTAGAAAAAAAATTCATCCTTGTGCTCCATATTTCATACTTCATACCTTTATGACCACCAAACACGGGTACTCCATTCTCAATGCACTCTATGATCTACCTTCCAGTGGTAAAATTGTTTCATGAAGGAAACAACTCTGAAACCAATTGTTGGAATATTGAGGGGGGGTGTGAATCAGTATGAGAAATTTTACCACTTTTAACCATAATATATAAACTTCAACTTTATCAGCAATATATCATCAATGTATCATCAATATAACATGAGCATATAAACATAAGTAGCATCACATCAACATCATATCAAGTACATAGTACACCAGAATTTACGTGGAAACCCAAATGGGAGAAAACCATAGAATGTTTTCTTATATATCAAAGAATACATTCATTGGCAGCACCAACTTCCCAATTCTCCAGCACCAACTGGAAGGAGGCACCAACCCCCTGATTTACAGGCACCAATGTGAAGGAAGATACAACTCCTTGAATTCTCTGGCTCCAAATAGAAGGAATCTACAACCTCCTAATTCGCAGGCTCCAACCTGAAGTAAGCTCTAACTCTGTGTTCTATGGCACTGACCGGAAGGCGACTACAACCCCTTTTCCTTACCCCATTCTGTCATCCTAAAATATAATTGTAGACCAACTGTCACTACCACTGTCACTGCCATTATCCCGGTCACTGTCACTTCCATCGTCCTAGTCACTGACACTGCCACTATCATTTCCATTGTCACTGTCACTGTCACTGTCACTATCACTTCCACTGTCACTGTCACATCAACCTATCACTATCATTTATACTCAACCATATCCTCTCACATTGATCATATACCAAGGACACCTCTCAAATAGATGTCCAACATCACCAACACAAGCCTCTACCAATCATGAACTAATATCACCAACATACCATCACGAGATATGTGTCTCAACCATGTATCAAAGCATGTACCTACCAAGCATCAAACATGCACCAACACCTGCACCAAACCATGCATCAATCATGCACCACAACATGTACCAAACTGTGCATCAACCATGCACCAAAACCCATACCACACCATGTACCAAACCTGTACCTCAACAATTGCATCAACCATGCACCAACACCTGTACCAAACCATGCATCAACTATGCACCACAATTGTGCCAAACCGTGCATCGACCATACACCTCAACCTGTACCATATGCCTCAACCATCAACCATGTATACCAAGTACCAATATTGTAGCATACCATGTATCAACAATGTATCTCAACCATATACCATATCACTCAATCATGCCATACACCATATACCATAGGATATCATAAATGAAGTGCCTCAGTCATATGCCAAGAATGTGTACCAAATGTGTAACAAGCATATATCAAGATCACCAATAAGTGCCTCTATCAATTTACCAATACCAATAATATCATCAACCATATTCCTTAAACAACATGCCAACCATGTACCTCAAAAAAGTGTGATAACACTCATGATATGCCTCAACCAACTACAATAAGCCATGTGCCATTGTATCAAAGATATGTACTATTAATGTATTATATTTCAACCTGCATGTACCATACATCCAAGATGTGCCTCAAGGAATATATCAAACTCACAAGGTCATCCCTCAAGCATGATCCACAATAACACCAAGATGCAACCTCATAACACATAGAACAACATACCTTTTACATATGTGACTGACCTAGTACCTTTAAAGATGATACACAGACCTGTAGATTTTCCTTAGACCGCAACAACCTGGCACAAGCATCCTTCTTCACTTTTGTCTTGTCCTCGTAGGATGAAGACTACCTATCATGAGGTGCCTCGCGTGACGTATTCCCTAAGCATCCTATGGGGGTGCATAACAGGACACCTTATGCTTGACTCGTGAAGGTCATCCAAATTAGGGTTTTACAGAAACCCTCGCTCTCTACAGCTCCAAAAATTTCTCTCTTTCCTTGCACTTTCTTCGCTACCTCAGACTTGTCGTCAAATTCACCAATAAACCAAGATACTAGACCATAACATTCTCACAAGATAGATATTCAATGTAAGTGTATGTATCAAATGAATGTCTCATGATGTGTATTTATACTTTTGGTAGGTAACCTCTTTCCTTATTTTGAGGGTTTCTAATACTTTCTTGTCACAACCACTTTACCCTTTCATTAATTGGATTGTAACCAATTAGGGGCTTCTTGACCAATCTTTGGGGCTTCTAACTTTAAAAGGCCATATGTCCCTAACCGTGAGGAACCACGTGGCGTACCACATATCACCAGAAACGGAACAATGATTACTATCCATCTATGAGTGTATCACATGTATTTATATTATCCTTCATGTCCATATTCCTCAACGAACTTTGGGTACCATAAACACACCTCCAGGGATTCATGTAGACTTCATCAAATGCACCCAACACATTCATTGACATCAACCACTCTATCAATGATAACTAACTCACCATCAATCTCAACCACGTATCTAGGGCTTCCTCACTTCTCCAAAGGTTGACATCAATCTCCAAGGGTTGACATCAATGACAACCAACTTTCCAACATCAGGCACCAACTGGAAGGAGGCAATCACCCCTAATTTACAAGCACTAACCTAAACAAAAATCCAACTCAATGAGTTCTCCAACACCAACCAGAAGGAGGCTACAACCCCCTTTTTGTGCCACATCCTTCTACCCTGAAATATAAGTGTAGACTCACTGTCACTACCACCGATACTGTCACTTTCAATGTCACCAATACATCAACCAACATGTCACTGTCACTATCACATCAACCAACCTGTCATTGTCACTATCGACGTCATTGATATACCATCATCAACCAATTATAACAATATCCACTCACATCGATACCAAAACCATTACCAAACCATGTACATCAACCATCAACTATGTACATCAACCATGTGCTAGAACATGTACCATGTACATCAACCATGTACCAAAACTTGTACCATATCATGCATCAACCATGTATCAAAACCTTTACCATACCATGTACATCAACCATGTATCGAAACATGTACCATACCATGTACATCAACCATATATCGTACCACTCATGATATGTCTCAATCATGACATACACCATGTACCATAAGATATCATCAATGAAGTGCCTCAAGCATGTCATAACATCACCATGACATATACCAAACCAGATACCAAGATAGCCAAGATATACTTCTAACAATGTATCATGTCATCACAAAGGTGTACCATCATCATCAATACATGCCTAAAGTATGTACCATAAATATAACCCTTAATAACACTTATAAAGCATACCTTTGATCCTGTATCAGATCTGATACACAATATTGCAGACTTGTAGCTCTTCCTCAGCTTCAACAACAAAAGAATATCATCTTCATAAAACTTTACCTCAGTCTTGCAGGACTAGTTTTGGATTAGTCACAAACCCTAAATTTCAACAAGCATAAATCTGTATATGCAATGAATAAAGGTCTAAAATTTTAACAAAAGATACTCTGAGATATTTCTTCCATCTCCTCAAACTTTCATGGTCTGTAACTTCTCAGAACATAATTTATAGAGAAAATGGAAAACCTTCCTCAATTTTATCCTATCCTGGAGAGAGAACTTGTACAGCATGCCATGTGCTCAATATTTTATATCTAATTCTGAAACTCGCATAAAAGATACTACAAACTATTTGTTTCCACTGCAATTTTTCTCATATAAATTAGATCATCTATGAATAATTTATGACGGTTTTACCCGGAACACATGTTTGATACTAGTTCCAGGACTAGTCAAAAACCCTATCTTACACGTAGTGTTTCTCCAAAAGTACAACGACCTAGAAGATGAAATTTTTACCATGGGTACATTTCTATGTCTTCTCGATCACCTCCATTTTTTTCTATCTGAATCATTCTATAAAAAAAATTATATAGAAAATGGTGAGATGACATTTAAATAACATACCTTAGAACACATCATCACAAGACATCATCCTCCCTTTGAATTTATCCCTTATTCACTTCATATTCCCTATGAAATTCGCCTTAGATCCCCTTAGTTACCTCAAATAAGAATCACTTTCTCACTTAGATAGATATTCAATGAACTTGTGCAAGTGAATGTGTTAATGAGAGGCTTCTTATGGTGTATATATGCATTTTCTAAGTAACCTCTTTTGTTAACTTTAGGGATTCTTGAACTTTCTTGTTACAACCACTTTACCCTTTCATTAATGAATTGCAACCAATTATGAGCTTTTTAACCCATCTTTGGGGCTTCAAAATTCATGACCTCGTTACTTCTCAATCGTGGGGAACTACATGACGTTCCACCTATCATTGGAAACAACATGACGAGGAATATCCATCTATGAATGTGTTATCTACATTTACACTATCCTGCATTTCATTATTCCTCAAACAAATTTCATCTTCATGACCACACCTATGGGTTTCGTGTAGACTTCTTCAAAGTGTCTTCCCATGAGGGCCATGCTTAGAGCTATGCCATAAGAGGAACACTTTGGAGACTTCTCCAAATACACCCATCACATTTTTTGACATCAATGACAACCACTGCTTGTTGACATCAATGACAACCAACTATCCAACAATCATCAATGACAACCAACCGTCCAACAACCTCCCCCTTTGGAATTGACGGCAACACTCATATTGCACCTATGATCAATGCTCCTCCATTTTTTGTCTCCTCATGTTTATCTCCCCCTTTGACATCATGGGTAAAAGGGTAACTCCCCCTATTGGTATACCTTCTATGAACAATCTTTCTCTGACTTCATGCACTCCCCCTATCTTCATGATTTTGATCTCTTTCTCTAACAATTTCTCTTCCTTGATTTTTCTATAGGATGTCGCGTAGATCAATGTAGGATTTCTTGTATATGCTCGATTTCCTCTCTTCTAGTGTTCTTTGTCCATTGGTGCTTCCTATTGTAATTCACTGACATATATAAAAAGAATTCAAAGTTACTTGACTTCAAGTCTTCGTGACTTGTCAAGTTCACATCAATTGTCATGCCTTCTTCTAACAATATAGCTTATGTTGTGCCTTTTACTGCTTGTCTTCCTGATTCCACTTGTCCATTGATTCCACTAATACCATTGATTCCAATTGTTACTATGATTTCATTCACTATCATGTATATTTTTATACCTGTCAAAGCTCTCATGAATCCATATTTGTCCATATGTCGTAAAGTTGTCCATGACTCTACTACTCAACTGCATACACTGCTGACCCATCTGTCACTTTACCATTCTAAAGATTTCCTTTCCAAAATCTGTAAACACTTCAGACTGCTCGAAAGATAGTTCTTTGATCTGTAGAGATGTTGCTTAAACTCCTCATGTTCAATATTCATATTTGTTGGGAATCTCCAAGACGAATGGATCAGAAAAATAGTTGCTTTGATGCGGAGTGATATTCCTCTTAATATGTGGATTCATCATTATCCTCTTCCTGAATTTTGACGTTTTTTTATCTTCTTCCTGAATTTTGAATTCTGACATCTTCCTCTTTATCCTCTTTATGGATTCTAAGATCTTCCTCTTTTCATGTAGATTCATCATGATCTTACGTTGTTGTAAATATTTTGAGTACGATCTTTGTGACATGTTCCTCATTCATTTTCTCTTCTTATTTTTCATTTCTTCTTCAAACCTTCATGTATCTAACATCAGTGTTTTCATTCATGGGAGGCTCTATCATGCTTCTACAAATTTTAGCTATGTGACCATAATTGTAGTATTTGTAACATTCAATATTGGAGAGAGTCACAAAAATATTTATTGTTTGAACATTTCTTCCATAAGCTCTGCAATCTACAGCTTTATGTCCAAACTTAGTACAAGTAAAACAATGACCATAAAAGAAACTTTCATACCTGGGAGTGAATTATCTTCTTTATGATGTAGTCCTTCTGAACTCATGCCTTGGATGATCATGATCCTATCTTCTATTATTTCTTTGAAGCTTCCTTGTTGCTTGAATGTAGAAGGTATTGTGTATTCATTCCTCTCTTACGCTTGTTGGCCATGATTCTTTCCTTTGACAACTTCTGCATAACTCTTGTGTTATGTTTCTTTCATCATAGAGCTTGAACCTTCATCAAAATGAACAATCTTGTATCCTAGTCTGTATTTGTCATTGTATGGCCTTTGACTGTTGAGAATGTTTTCTAACACTTGATAACTTTTCAAGTTCTCCCTGAGCTTGTTGACTTCAACTCTCAATGTCATGAATTCCTTTTCAAGCTTCTTACACTATTTTTCTTTCTTTATCATCTGGATTTTCATTACTTATTCCTTTCTCTTTCCTTCTTCAAATTGAGTTTTCAAGGAGATGATTTCATTTTTGAATAATTTGTTTTTCTTACTTTATTTCTTTAGTTCAGTTAAAGCATTGATTAATTATGCCTCAAGATCCACTTCACCTTCTTCTTCGCCATTTTCAGGAGTTCTTCTCTTAGTTTATGTAGCCATAAAGAGTACCTTTTTAGAGTCACTATCGATGTCATCATCTTCATCAGATGAGGAAATGTCTTCTCTTGAGTAGAGATTTTTCTTGAAGACTTTCCTTTTATCATCTTTCATGTTTTCCTTTTTATATTTTTATTCTTTCTTGGGATCTTTTTCTTCATCACTATCTGACTTCTTAGCATAAGGACACTTATTTTCCAAATGACCAATTTTACCACAATTAAAACATTTTAAGGGAAGCATACCTTTGTAATTTTCGGTTCCTCTCTTCAACTTCCTTACGAAGTTGTTATTTCTTCATCCTTGTCTGAATCATCGCTACAGCTACAATGTGACTTTGACTCGGGATTTTTCTTCTTCTTTGTCTTCTTGGATGCTTTGAAATTTGTTTCTTTATTGGATGAATTTTATTGTTTTGTTCTCATTTCATAAGCGGTAAATATTATATGTATCTCATCCATGCTTATCATACTCAGATCTTCTCTTTCTTCTAGTGTTTAAATCTTAGGATCAAATCTCATTGGAAGATATTTTAGTATCTTTTGAACAATCATAGATTCGTCAACTTCTTCTCCCAGTCCTTTAATTGCATTCATTGTTTCATCAACTTGTAAAAATTAATTTGCAATGTCTTCATCTTCCTTCATTTTCAACTATTCAAATTGACCTCTGTAATTATGAAGCTTGGCCACTTTGAATTTGGAATTTCCTTCATAAACATTATGAAGTTTGTCACAAATCGTCTTTGCAGAATCACAATGCATAACCTTGACATATATTGAATCAACTAGACCATTCATGATAACATTTTTATCCCTTTAATTGTTTTGGTTAAGTTTTTTTCCATCGTTACCTATTGGTGGAGTGGCAGGCTCTTTGTATCCCTCTACTACTGATTGCCAAACATCAAATCCTTGTGCTTTTACATAATTTTTCATTCTTCTGCTCCAGAAGGCATAGTTATGTCCATCAAACTACGGTATTCCATTCTTATATGAATTGGTGCTCTCCATGATCTACCTTACAGTGGTTAAATGGTTTTCTTGAAGGACCTGCTCTGATACCAATTGTTGAAATACTGAGAGGGGGGTGAATCAGTATGAGCACTTTTTACCACTTTCAATCACAATATATAATCTTCAACTTTATCAATAGTATATCATTTATGATTGCATTCAATATATTATGAGCATATAACCAAAAGTAGTACCATTCAAAAATATCACATCAGATACGCAGTACACCAAACTTTACATGGAAACCCAAATGGGATAAAACCACGAAATGTTTTCTTATATATATCAAGAATACATTCATAGGAAGCACCAACTTACAATTCTTCAGCACGAACCCCATGATTTATAGGTACCAACCTAAAGGAAGCACCAACTCCTTGAGTTCTCTGGCACCAACCAGAAGGAGGCTACAACCCCCTGATTTACAAGCACTAACTGAAAGGAAGCACCAACTCCTTGAGTTCTTCGACACCAACCGTAAGGTGGCTATGACCCCTTGATTTATAGGCACCAACCTGAAGGAATCACCAACTCCTTGAGTTCTCTGACAACAAGCGGAAGGAGGCTATGACCCCTTGATTTACAAGCACCAACCTAAAGGAATCTCCAAATCCCTGAGTTCTCCTGAACCAACCAGAAGGAGGCTACAACCCCCTTTCATTGCCTTGTCCTGCCACCCTGAAATATAAGTATAGACTCAATGTCACTACCAATGATACTGTCACTAGCAATGTCACCAATACATCAACCAACATGTCACTGTCATTGTCACATCAACCAACCTATCACTGTCATTGTCACATCAACCAACCTGTCACTATCACTATCGTCATCACTGATATACCATTATCAACCAATTATAACCAGATCCACTCACATCAATACCAAAACCATTACCAAACCATGTACATCAACCATGTGCCAAAACATGTACCATGTACCAAAACTTGTACCATATCATCCATCAACCATGTATCGAAAAATTTACCATACCATGTACATCAACCATGTACCAAAACATGTACCATACCATGTACATCAACCATATACCATATCACTCATGATATGTCTCAATCATGCCATACACCATGTACCATAAGATATCATCAATGAAGTGCATCAAGCACGTGATAACATCACCATGACATATACCAAACTAGATACCAAGATAGCCAAGATATACTTCTAACAATGTATCATATCATCACAAAGGTGTACCATATCATGTGCCATCATCATCAAGACATGCCTCAAGTATGTACCATAAACATAACCCTCA
>ML807892.1:117936-129477 GCA_009831015.1 Picea engelmannii
ACCATAATTGTGGCATTTGTAACATTCAATATTGTGTGGGGCCACATAACTATTTATTTCTTGAACATTTCTTTCATAAGCCCTGCAATCTGCAACTTTATGTCCAAAGTTAGTACAATAAAAACAATAACCATAAAATAAGTTTACATACTTGGGAGTGAATGATCTTCTTTGTGGTGTAGTCCTTCTAAATTTTTGCCTTGGTTTATCATGAGTGAACCTTCTTTGTGGCTCGAATGTGGACAGTCTTCTTGAATATGTATCTTTATCATTTTTCTTATATTTTGGTTGACCATGAGTTCTTCCTTTGAGTGCTTCTACATAACTCTTACTCTTTTCTTCATTCTCCTTTTCTGGCAACCTGGAATGTTGCTCTTCATTCTCTACTGCTATTGTGGATGTTTTTGTCTGTTCAAGGTTCTTTTTGAGTTTGATGATTTTGGCTCTCAATGTGACAACTCATTCTTCAATCTTCTCAACTTCTTCTTCTTTTTTCATCATCTGTATCTTCATGACTTCTTTTTTTCTATTTGCTTCTTCAAGTTGGATCTTCAAGGACATGATTTATTTTTCAAGTCTTCTCTCTTCTTGACCAAATTTTGCTTCAAGCTGATTTAAGTCGTTGATTATTTCCTTAAGATGATCTGTCAAAATATTCTCTCTCTTCTTTGCTTCCTTTCTTTCAGTTTCCAAACACTACTTTTCTTTCATTGCTTCCTTTCTTAATGATGTTATTTTGGCTTCAAAACACTGCTTCTCTTCCATCTGGATTTTGTATGTTTCTTTAATCTTTGTAGCTTCTTCTAGTTGATATTTAAGTTTCATGATGACCTGTTGGGCTTCTTCAAATATTTCTTGAGAATTCTTCTTGACTAATCGTTCTTTAATATGTTTGTTTTTCTTCCTTTCTTTCACCAATTCGTCTAAAGAATTGATCAGTTATGCTTCAAGATCTATTATGCCTTCTTCACAGTATTCTTCTTTTGAATTTGTCTGACATGATGAGCATATTTCTTCTTGTTCTGTTCATGTATCTTCTAAAACGTTCTCTGGCTCTGTGATGGGAGATTTCTCAAAACAAAGATTATGTAGCTTTTCCCAAAATTATTTAGTTGATGAACATTTTCCCACTTTGTCTTTTACTAAATCAAGTAGTCCTTCCCAGATGAAATCCATTGCTATCTTGGTGTTCTTATTTAATTCCTTCTTGCCTGTAGTCGTTGGTTTCTTTGTAGTATTGTATCCTATCACAATTGATTTCCAAATATCATATCCATGTTCCTTTAGAAAAAAAATTCATCCTTGTGCTCCATATTTCATACTTCATACCTTTATGACCACCAAACACGGGTACTCCATTCTCAATGCACTCTATGATCTACCTTCCAGTGGTAAAATTGTTTCATGAAGGAAACAACTCTGAAACCAATTGTTGGAATATTGAGGGGGGGTGTGAATCAGTATGAGAAATTTTACCACTTTTAACCATAATATATAAACTTCAACTTTATCAGCAATATATCATCAATGTATCATCAATATAACATGAGCATATAAACATAAGTAGCATCACATCAACATCATATCAAGTACATAGTACACCAGAATTTACGTGGAAACCCAAATGGGAGAAAACCATAGAATGTTTTCTTATATATCAAAGAATACATTCATTGGCAGCACCAACTTCCCAATTCTCCAGCACCAACTGGAAGGAGGCACCAACCCCCTGATTTACAGGCACCAATGTGAAGGAAGATACAACTCCTTGAATTCTCTGGCTCCAAATAGAAGGAATCTACAACCTCCTAATTCGCAGGCTCCAACCTGAAGTAAGCTCTAACTCTGTGTTCTATGGCACTGACCGGAAGGCGACTACAACCCCTTTTCCTTACCCCATTCTGTCATCCTAAAATATAATTGTAGACCAACTGTCACTACCACTGTCACTGCCATTATCCCGGTCACTGTCACTTCCATCGTCCTAGTCACTGACACTGCCACTATCATTTCCATTGTCACTGTCACTGTCACTGTCACTATCACTTCCACTGTCACTGTCACATCAACCTATCACTATCATTTATACTCAACCATATCCTCTCACATTGATCATATACCAAGGACACCTCTCAAATAGATGTCCAACATCACCAACACAAGCCTCTACCAATCATGAACTAATATCACCAACATACCATCACGAGATATGTGTCTCAACCATGTATCAAAGCATGTACCTACCAAGCATCAAACATGCACCAACACCTGCACCAAACCATGCATCAATCATGCACCACAACATGTACCAAACTGTGCATCAACCATGCACCAAAACCCATACCACACCATGTACCAAACCTGTACCTCAACAATTGCATCAACCATGCACCAACACCTGTACCAAACCATGCATCAACTATGCACCACAATTGTGCCAAACCGTGCATCGACCATACACCTCAACCTGTACCATATGCCTCAACCATCAACCATGTATACCAAGTACCAATATTGTAGCATACCATGTATCAACAATGTATCTCAACCATATACCATATCACTCAATCATGCCATACACCATATACCATAGGATATCATAAATGAAGTGCCTCAGTCATATGCCAAGAATGTGTACCAAATGTGTAACAAGCATATATCAAGATCACCAATAAGTGCCTCTATCAATTTACCAATACCAATAATATCATCAACCATATTCCTTAAACAACATGCCAACCATGTACCTCAAAAAAGTGTGATAACACTCATGATATGCCTCAACCAACTACAATAAGCCATGTGCCATTGTATCAAAGATATGTACTATTAATGTATTATATTTCAACCTGCATGTACCATACATCCAAGATGTGCCTCAAGGAATATATCAAACTCACAAGGTCATCCCTCAAGCATGATCCACAATAACACCAAGATGCAACCTCATAACACATAGAACAACATACCTTTTACATATGTGACTGACCTAGTACCTTTAAAGATGATACACAGACCTGTAGATTTTCCTTAGACCGCAACAACCTGGCACAAGCATCCTTCTTCACTTTTGTCTTGTCCTCGTAGGATGAAGACTACCTATCATGAGGTGCCTCGCGTGACGTATTCCCTAAGCATCCTATGGGGGTGCATAACAGGACACCTTATGCTTGACTCGTGAAGGTCATCCAAATTAGGGTTTTACAGAAACCCTCGCTCTCTACAGCTCCAAAAATTTCTCTCTTTCCTTGCACTTTCTTCGCTACCTCAGACTTGTCGTCAAATTCACCAATAAACCAAGATACTAGACCATAACATTCTCACAAGATAGATATTCAATGTAAGTGTATGTATCAAATGAATGTCTCATGATGTGTATTTATACTTTTGGTAGGTAACCTCTTTCCTTATTTTGAGGGTTTCTAATACTTTCTTGTCACAACCACTTTACCCTTTCATTAATTGGATTGTAACCAATTAGGGGCTTCTTGACCAATCTTTGGGGCTTCTAACTTTAAAAGGCCATATGTCCCTAACCGTGAGGAACCACGTGGCGTACCACATATCACCAGAAACGGAACAATGATTACTATCCATCTATGAGTGTATCACATGTATTTATATTATCCTTCATGTCCATATTCCTCAACGAACTTTGGGTACCATAAACACACCTCCAGGGATTCATGTAGACTTCATCAAATGCACCCAACACATTCATTGACATCAACCACTCTATCAATGATAACTAACTCACCATCAATCTCAACCACGTATCTAGGGCTTCCTCACTTCTCCAAAGGTTGACATCAATCTCCAAGGGTTGACATCAATGACAACCAACTTTCCAACATCAGGCACCAACTGGAAGGAGGCAATCACCCCTAATTTACAAGCACTAACCTAAACAAAAATCCAACTCAATGAGTTCTCCAACACCAACCAGAAGGAGGCTACAACCCCCTTTTTGTGCCACATCCTTCTACCCTGAAATATAAGTGTAGACTCACTGTCACTACCACCGATACTGTCACTTTCAATGTCACCAATACATCAACCAACATGTCACTGTCACTATCACATCAACCAACCTGTCATTGTCACTATCGACGTCATTGATATACCATCATCAACCAATTATAACAATATCCACTCACATCGATACCAAAACCATTACCAAACCATGTACATCAACCATCAACTATGTACATCAACCATGTGCTAGAACATGTACCATGTACATCAACCATGTACCAAAACTTGTACCATATCATGCATCAACCATGTATCAAAACCTTTACCATACCATGTACATCAACCATGTATCGAAACATGTACCATACCATGTACATCAACCATATATCGTACCACTCATGATATGTCTCAATCATGACATACACCATGTACCATAAGATATCATCAATGAAGTGCCTCAAGCATGTCATAACATCACCATGACATATACCAAACCAGATACCAAGATAGCCAAGATATACTTCTAACAATGTATCATGTCATCACAAAGGTGTACCATCATCATCAATACATGCCTAAAGTATGTACCATAAATATAACCCTTAATAACACTTATAAAGCATACCTTTGATCCTGTATCAGATCTGATACACAATATTGCAGACTTGTAGCTCTTCCTCAGCTTCAACAACAAAAGAATATCATCTTCATAAAACTTTACCTCAGTCTTGCAGGACTAGTTTTGGATTAGTCACAAACCCTAAATTTCAACAAGCATAAATCTGTATATGCAATGAATAAAGGTCTAAAATTTTAACAAAAGATACTCTGAGATATTTCTTCCATCTCCTCAAACTTTCATGGTCTGTAACTTCTCAGAACATAATTTATAGAGAAAATGGAAAACCTTCCTCAATTTTATCCTATCCTGGAGAGAGAACTTGTACAGCATGCCATGTGCTCAATATTTTATATCTAATTCTGAAACTCGCATAAAAGATACTACAAACTATTTGTTTCCACTGCAATTTTTCTCATATAAATTAGATCATCTATGAATAATTTATGACGGTTTTACCCGGAACACATGTTTGATACTAGTTCCAGGACTAGTCAAAAACCCTATCTTACACGTAGTGTTTCTCCAAAAGTACAACGACCTAGAAGATGAAATTTTTACCATGGGTACATTTCTATGTCTTCTCGATCACCTCCATTTTTTTCTATCTGAATCATTCTATAAAAAAAATTATATAGAAAATGGTGAGATGACATTTAAATAACATACCTTAGAACACATCATCACAAGACATCATCCTCCCTTTGAATTTATCCCTTATTCACTTCATATTCCCTATGAAATTCGCCTTAGATCCCCTTAGTTACCTCAAATAAGAATCACTTTCTCACTTAGATAGATATTCAATGAACTTGTGCAAGTGAATGTGTTAATGAGAGGCTTCTTATGGTGTATATATGCATTTTCTAAGTAACCTCTTTTGTTAACTTTAGGGATTCTTGAACTTTCTTGTTACAACCACTTTACCCTTTCATTAATGAATTGCAACCAATTATGAGCTTTTTAACCCATCTTTGGGGCTTCAAAATTCATGACCTCGTTACTTCTCAATCGTGGGGAACTACATGACGTTCCACCTATCATTGGAAACAACATGACGAGGAATATCCATCTATGAATGTGTTATCTACATTTACACTATCCTGCATTTCATTATTCCTCAAACAAATTTCATCTTCATGACCACACCTATGGGTTTCGTGTAGACTTCTTCAAAGTGTCTTCCCATGAGGGCCATGCTTAGAGCTATGCCATAAGAGGAACACTTTGGAGACTTCTCCAAATACACCCATCACATTTTTTGACATCAATGACAACCACTGCTTGTTGACATCAATGACAACCAACTATCCAACAATCATCAATGACAACCAACCGTCCAACAACCTCCCCCTTTGGAATTGACGGCAACACTCATATTGCACCTATGATCAATGCTCCTCCATTTTTTGTCTCCTCATGTTTATCTCCCCCTTTGACATCATGGGTAAAAGGGTAACTCCCCCTATTGGTATACCTTCTATGAACAATCTTTCTCTGACTTCATGCACTCCCCCTATCTTCATGATTTTGATCTCTTTCTCTAACAATTTCTCTTCCTTGATTTTTCTATAGGATGTCGCGTAGATCAATGTAGGATTTCTTGTATATGCTCGATTTCCTCTCTTCTAGTGTTCTTTGTCCATTGGTGCTTCCTATTGTAATTCACTGACATATATAAAAAGAATTCAAAGTTACTTGACTTCAAGTCTTCGTGACTTGTCAAGTTCACATCAATTGTCATGCCTTCTTCTAACAATATAGCTTATGTTGTGCCTTTTACTGCTTGTCTTCCTGATTCCACTTGTCCATTGATTCCACTAATACCATTGATTCCAATTGTTACTATGATTTCATTCACTATCATGTATATTTTTATACCTGTCAAAGCTCTCATGAATCCATATTTGTCCATATGTCGTAAAGTTGTCCATGACTCTACTACTCAACTGCATACACTGCTGACCCATCTGTCACTTTACCATTCTAAAGATTTCCTTTCCAAAATCTGTAAACACTTCAGACTGCTCGAAAGATAGTTCTTTGATCTGTAGAGATGTTGCTTAAACTCCTCATGTTCAATATTCATATTTGTTGGGAATCTCCAAGACGAATGGATCAGAAAAATAGTTGCTTTGATGCGGAGTGATATTCCTCTTAATATGTGGATTCATCATTATCCTCTTCCTGAATTTTGACGTTTTTTTATCTTCTTCCTGAATTTTGAATTCTGACATCTTCCTCTTTATCCTCTTTATGGATTCTAAGATCTTCCTCTTTTCATGTAGATTCATCATGATCTTACGTTGTTGTAAATATTTTGAGTACGATCTTTGTGACATGTTCCTCATTCATTTTCTCTTCTTATTTTTCATTTCTTCTTCAAACCTTCATGTATCTAACATCAGTGTTTTCATTCATGGGAGGCTCTATCATGCTTCTACAAATTTTAGCTATGTGACCATAATTGTAGTATTTGTAACATTCAATATTGGAGAGAGTCACAAAAATATTTATTGTTTGAACATTTCTTCCATAAGCTCTGCAATCTACAGCTTTATGTCCAAACTTAGTACAAGTAAAACAATGACCATAAAAGAAACTTTCATACCTGGGAGTGAATTATCTTCTTTATGATGTAGTCCTTCTGAACTCATGCCTTGGATGATCATGATCCTATCTTCTATTATTTCTTTGAAGCTTCCTTGTTGCTTGAATGTAGAAGGTATTGTGTATTCATTCCTCTCTTACGCTTGTTGGCCATGATTCTTTCCTTTGACAACTTCTGCATAACTCTTGTGTTATGTTTCTTTCATCATAGAGCTTGAACCTTCATCAAAATGAACAATCTTGTATCCTAGTCTGTATTTGTCATTGTATGGCCTTTGACTGTTGAGAATGTTTTCTAACACTTGATAACTTTTCAAGTTCTCCCTGAGCTTGTTGACTTCAACTCTCAATGTCATGAATTCCTTTTCAAGCTTCTTACACTATTTTTCTTTCTTTATCATCTGGATTTTCATTACTTATTCCTTTCTCTTTCCTTCTTCAAATTGAGTTTTCAAGGAGATGATTTCATTTTTGAATAATTTGTTTTTCTTACTTTATTTCTTTAGTTCAGTTAAAGCATTGATTAATTATGCCTCAAGATCCACTTCACCTTCTTCTTCGCCATTTTCAGGAGTTCTTCTCTTAGTTTATGTAGCCATAAAGAGTACCTTTTTAGAGTCACTATCGATGTCATCATCTTCATCAGATGAGGAAATGTCTTCTCTTGAGTAGAGATTTTTCTTGAAGACTTTCCTTTTATCATCTTTCATGTTTTCCTTTTTATATTTTTATTCTTTCTTGGGATCTTTTTCTTCATCACTATCTGACTTCTTAGCATAAGGACACTTATTTTCCAAATGACCAATTTTACCACAATTAAAACATTTTAAGGGAAGCATACCTTTGTAATTTTCGGTTCCTCTCTTCAACTTCCTTACGAAGTTGTTATTTCTTCATCCTTGTCTGAATCATCGCTACAGCTACAATGTGACTTTGACTCGGGATTTTTCTTCTTCTTTGTCTTCTTGGATGCTTTGAAATTTGTTTCTTTATTGGATGAATTTTATTGTTTTGTTCTCATTTCATAAGCGGTAAATATTATATGTATCTCATCCATGCTTATCATACTCAGATCTTCTCTTTCTTCTAGTGTTTAAATCTTAGGATCAAATCTCATTGGAAGATATTTTAGTATCTTTTGAACAATCATAGATTCGTCAACTTCTTCTCCCAGTCCTTTAATTGCATTCATTGTTTCATCAACTTGTAAAAATTAATTTGCAATGTCTTCATCTTCCTTCATTTTCAACTATTCAAATTGACCTCTGTAATTATGAAGCTTGGCCACTTTGAATTTGGAATTTCCTTCATAAACATTATGAAGTTTGTCACAAATCGTCTTTGCAGAATCACAATGCATAACCTTGACATATATTGAATCAACTAGACCATTCATGATAACATTTTTATCCCTTTAATTGTTTTGGTTAAGTTTTTTTCCATCGTTACCTATTGGTGGAGTGGCAGGCTCTTTGTATCCCTCTACTACTGATTGCCAAACATCAAATCCTTGTGCTTTTACATAATTTTTCATTCTTCTGCTCCAGAAGGCATAGTTATGTCCATCAAACTACGGTATTCCATTCTTATATGAATTGGTGCTCTCCATGATCTACCTTACAGTGGTTAAATGGTTTTCTTGAAGGACCTGCTCTGATACCAATTGTTGAAATACTGAGAGGGGGGTGAATCAGTATGAGCACTTTTTACCACTTTCAATCACAATATATAATCTTCAACTTTATCAATAGTATATCATTTATGATTGCATTCAATATATTATGAGCATATAACCAAAAGTAGTACCATTCAAAAATATCACATCAGATACGCAGTACACCAAACTTTACATGGAAACCCAAATGGGATAAAACCACGAAATGTTTTCTTATATATATCAAGAATACATTCATAGGAAGCACCAACTTACAATTCTTCAGCACGAACCCCATGATTTATAGGTACCAACCTAAAGGAAGCACCAACTCCTTGAGTTCTCTGGCACCAACCAGAAGGAGGCTACAACCCCCTGATTTACAAGCACTAACTGAAAGGAAGCACCAACTCCTTGAGTTCTTCGACACCAACCGTAAGGTGGCTATGACCCCTTGATTTATAGGCACCAACCTGAAGGAATCACCAACTCCTTGAGTTCTCTGACAACAAGCGGAAGGAGGCTATGACCCCTTGATTTACAAGCACCAACCTAAAGGAATCTCCAAATCCCTGAGTTCTCCTGAACCAACCAGAAGGAGGCTACAACCCCCTTTCATTGCCTTGTCCTGCCACCCTGAAATATAAGTATAGACTCAATGTCACTACCAATGATACTGTCACTAGCAATGTCACCAATACATCAACCAACATGTCACTGTCATTGTCACATCAACCAACCTATCACTGTCATTGTCACATCAACCAACCTGTCACTATCACTATCGTCATCACTGATATACCATTATCAACCAATTATAACCAGATCCACTCACATCAATACCAAAACCATTACCAAACCATGTACATCAACCATGTGCCAAAACATGTACCATGTACCAAAACTTGTACCATATCATCCATCAACCATGTATCGAAAAATTTACCATACCATGTACATCAACCATGTACCAAAACATGTACCATACCATGTACATCAACCATATACCATATCACTCATGATATGTCTCAATCATGCCATACACCATGTACCATAAGATATCATCAATGAAGTGCATCAAGCACGTGATAACATCACCATGACATATACCAAACTAGATACCAAGATAGCCAAGATATACTTCTAACAATGTATCATATCATCACAAAGGTGTACCATATCATGTGCCATCATCATCAAGACATGCCTCAAGTATGTACCATAAACATAACCCTCAATAACACATGTAAATCATACCTTTGATCATGTAGCATACATAATACACAATATTACATACATGTAGCTCTTCCTCAACTTCAACAACAAAATAATAGCATCTTCATCAAACTTTACCTCAGTCTTGCGGGACTAGTTTTGGATTAGTCACAAACCCTAACTTTAAACAAACATAATTATGCACATGTAATGAATAAAGGTATTAAATTTTAACCAAAGATAATCTAATATATTTCTTCCATCTCCTAAAAATTACAGGGTATGAAACTTCTCAAAACAGAAGTTATAGCGAAAATGGAAAACCTTCTTGAATTTTATCTTATTTTGGAAAGAGAACTTGTATAGCATGCCACGCGCTCAATATTTGATATATTATTTTGAAACACACACACACAAGATACTACATACTGTTATATATCTAATACAATTTGTCTCGCATAATTTATATCATCTATGAAGAAGTTATGACGGTTTTACCCATAACACCTGTTTGAGACTAGTTTCAGGACTAGTCAAAAACCCTATCTTCCACAGAGTGTATCGCCAAAAGTACAATGACACAGAAGATGAAATTTGTACCGTAGGTACCTTGCTATGTCTTCTCAATCTCCTTCAATGTTCAATATTTGAATCATTAGATAAAAAAATGTTATAGCGAAAATGATGATATGACCTTTAAATAGCATGCTTTATAACACATCATCACAGGACTTCATCCTCCCTTTGAATTTCCCTCTCATTCACTTCATCTTCCCTATGAAATTCGCCTCAAATATCCTTGTTTACCTCATATAAGAATCACTTGCTCATTTAGATAGATACTCAATGAACTTGTGTAAGTGAATGTGTTAATGAGAGGCTCCTTGTGGTGTATACCTTTTCTAAGTAACCTATTTCCTTAACTTTAGGGATTCCTGAACTTTCTTGTTACAACCACTTTACCCTCTCATTAATGAATTGCAACCTATTAGGGGGTTTTTAACCCATCTTTGGGGCTTCCAACTTCATGAGCTCATAAATTCTCAACTGTGAGGAACTACATGAAGTTCCAACTACTATTGGAAATGACATGACGAGGACTATACATCTATGAGTGTGTTACATGCATTTGCATTGTCCTTCATGTCCTTATTCCTCAAACAAATTAGGGGTTCATGACCAAAACTATGGTTTTCTTGTATAATTCTTCAAAGTGTCTTCATGTGAGGGTCATGCTTAGAGCTACGCCATAAGGGGACCACTTTGGAGACTTCTCCAAATACACCCATCTCATTTGTTGACACCAATGACAACCACTGCTTGTTGACATCAATGACAACCAACTATCCAACAATCATCAATGACAACCAACTTTCCAACATGCACACACACACACAAAGGGTACACTTATAATAGAAGGGTACAATGAAGGGTTCTAGCCTACATACAAATATAACACTAGAAATGT
>ML807892.1:136757-153875 GCA_009831015.1 Picea engelmannii
GCGGTGTGACGTGGAATACGACGAGGGGATTGACCACGAGATTGAAGTGGATTGAAGTGTCTTGTCAGCAAATGGTGCAATAATATCGTTTTTTCTTTGTTGCCTGGTTGAGAGCTTGGACGTGAACAAGTCGTGAAGGCTTTGGAAACTTTGTTGCTTCTACTTGCTTCCTATTGCAACAGCTAGTTTGTATCTTTTCTATTATTGTATGTATTGTTGGCAGCGATGAACTTCAAGTTGCCTCAAATTTGTTAATTTTTTTGTCAGATGTTGTTTACTGGACCGTTAGTACATGCATGCAGACACAACACAAATTGAAAGGGTGATGCAAGCGGTGACATCTGAAGGATCGATTTTCATTGGGTTTTGTAAGTATTAATAATGGCATGACAAAGCAAGAGGCGTAGGGAACCAGCGGTGAAATGGCATTGGAGTGATGGTAAAATCACACTCACAGTGAATTATTTTTTCTCACAGTGAATTATTTTTTTTATTTTGGAGTTGTAAGATATTATGTGTAAATGGGTATATGTCTATAAGACTTTAAAAGGCATGTATACCCCTCGTTAATAACTGGTAAAGTCTAGACGTAGGCCTAGGTGATAGGAGGGTAGTTGTCTCATGAGATTACATGTAATTGATCCTATTTAAAGGCTTGATGAAACTCCATTGTAAATGGGCCTTGAGTAAGCGACAAATGCTTACTTGGCTGACTTGGACGAATTTGGTCAAGTGAATGTTCATGTCCAGGTGAAGCATTGAAAACTCCATTATAAGGTGCTCAGAGATGAGCAGTTATGGCTCATTTGACAGTCTTGGCCAGATTGGGCTAAGGTCTTCGAATGCAATATTCGAGGTGGAGCATTGAAGGTGTTCAGAATCACAACAGAAGATTTGTTTGCAAGCTCATGAATTCATTGTATGGCCTGGAAAGCGCATCCAAGAAATTGGTACAAGGAGTTGATTCCTTCATGGTGAGCCAAAATTTACAAGAAGTGAACGTAACCATTGTGTTTATGGTACTCACTATCTTGGTGTTTATATTGTTGACGATATACTTGTAGCAAACAATAGCATGGTTAAGATCAACAAGTTAGCTCAGTTGACTTGGACGTTTCGAGATGAAGGATCTGGGAGTAGCAAAACAATCTTGAGCATAGAAATTCACAGAGACGGGATTGATGGTAAGTTTTGGGTTATCACAACTTGAGTACATGGTAACGATACTCAGGAAATTCGGTATGAATGATGTGAAACTGGTAAAATATTTTTTGGCTTTCCATTATAAATTTTCTTCAGGTTTGTGTCCAAGTGATGAAGAAGAAAAGGGTTATATGTTTCTTGTATGGTATATTAGTAAAAAGATTGATGATTGCGATGAAAGGATGAGATATTTCAGGTGCAGTTGGTGTTGTTAGTGGTCACATGACAAATCCAGGTGGAGCAGTGAAATGGGTGCTTCGGTTTTGGAAGCACTAGTATCACCTATCTTTATCTTTCAAGAAGGTGATGAATGGACAATGGCATGCCATCAGGTAAATTGTTGTCAAGGTGGAGATTGTTAGGAATCTGACAACTATTTGGATAAGGCGGTTTTAGCTGACCAAGATTTAAGGCAGATTTATTGTCTCTTGTTGAAACCACTCAGCTAAGATAGGGGCAGCAAATTAATGTAATCAATTTGTATAATTGATGGAGATGTTGTTTAAATATGTAGCCCTTAGAGGCAGATATTGAGCAAGGGGATTCAAGCCCTCTCTGGGCTGCTGGTTGGTTGTAATCTTTTGTTGAGCAATATAATGCCATTGCCATTGTCCCATGGATGTTTCCCTCGCCCTGAGGGTTTTACCATGTAAATCATTGTGTCTATTGTGTGATTGTTACAATCAAGTATTATTACAGGGTAATCAAGATATTGTTGCAGGGTAATCAAGATCTCTATTGGTTAAAGATCTTAACATATGGAGTAGTGTACGTATACCTTCATAGACTTTACCAATCAAATCCTTTGTTTCACAAACAAAGAATCGAACCACTAAAACAATATGAAACCTCGCACTCTAAACATTCTAAAATGACATTTTACCACGACCTAAAATAGATCGTTGAATGCTTCATAATGGTCATCTTTAATTATGTATCCAAAAAACCCAACTATGTGGAAGCATTGGAATATTGTTATCACAAACTCCATAAAGAGGCATATCTGCCCGATATGTCTTCACTTTAAAAAAATGTTTCTTGATTTAAGAAAACTGTCAAGGATGGGATGAAGTCTTGACACCCATTTAAGAGTGATCCATGTCCATGTATAACCTTGTGAACACAACCAAAAGTGTAGAAAGTTTTAACATGACCTCATTTATGAGGTACACGAGTGTGCTAGGCATATAATAGTAAGAAAAACATCGCAGTGTGGCTTCATGACAACAGGTAAACTAGCACAGCCGCTAACTCGCAGTTGAGAACGCCGAAAGGTATCGGCTGAGAACGCGTGACTCCAATATACTGAGAACGTGTGTCCCCAATATAAAATGTCTGTGGTAATTCGTCTGTGGTAATATGAAATGTTTGGTTGTATTAGGTTGATAAATGGAACGTGGCAATTACATATCCTTACAGTGATTTTTTCATGTGATTAGGTAAATGTTAAAAAGTAAACATGTTAACAGATACCTTGATAAATGCAAGAAAGTTATGAACAATAAATCTAATCCATTGATTTTGGAGGACGACTAAGAATATGCCAGCATCTTCAATGCATAGCCATCAAATTAGGGTTTAAGGTTAAATAAGGTTAAAAGATCATTAATTGTGCTCATTATCAATAGGTGTACGCCTTTCAGCGTAATTAACCAATAAATAAAATCAAAGCCAAACTTTGTTTTTGGGTAATAGAGTTATCATATGGAAACCAGGGCTGGAATTTGACCACGTATTTTTTATTTCGACCAGTATTTGACATGTAGATAGAAAATCTACACATTAATAATGAGATGTATCAAAATGCTAAACATGTTAAATTGACGTTTAAATACTTAGGTTATTCATCAAAATCTACTAACTTTACTATGAGATTGCCATTTACAATTGCAGAGTGCTTGGGTTTTCTCTTCTTTGGAGTTGTGGCTTCATGCTAAGCAAGTGAAACGCAAACCCTACCAAGATACCACCAAATCTAAGGATTAAAGAGAGGAAAATGACGGCTTTCAAACTTGGGTATTCCTCTAATTCCTCCACACTTTCACAACCACTGTAATTAGAGGTACATCCGTACTATGTATTTAAAATCAATGCTTTTTTGTTTGCCATGATTATTTGTAATTGGCCATGGTTTTTCTCTTTTAATGGTTCATCCTTGCGTCATTCATGAGTAATCTTTTAATGGTTAATTTGTGTTTCATTCATGAGTAGCGACTCAAGGGAAAGACTACACTCAACTTAACCACCCCATTCCAAATTCATATTTATGTTTCAAAAATCCCTTTTAATTCAAGAATTTTCTTGGATTTGTTCCATCTAGAACACTAGGTTGGACACGGTCATTTATTTTATAATATAGTATAGTGACTATTGTTGAGGATAATATTCTTGTTAAAGTTAAAAGGAGACATAAATAATATATCTATTCCAGAAATCCGACTTTTCTTGAATTGGTTCAATTTAGGGCACAAGGCTGGACACACTCATTTATTTTATAGTATAGTATAGTGACTCTTTTTTAGGGTAATATTCTTGTTAAAGTTAAAAAGAGACATAAATCATATTTTTATTCGGGAAATCCTCTTTAATTCATTGTTTTTCTTGGATTAGTTCAATCTAGGGTATGAGCATGGACACAATCATTTATTTTATAGTATAGTAGAGTGATTGTTTTTGTTGTGGATAATATTCTTGTTAAAGTTAAAAGGAAACATCATATTTTACCTTTGCAATTATTTTAAATTGTGAAAACATGTTTCATTTGAGTTTTGCAACAATGTCATTATATTTTTAAAATGATATAATATATAGGAATTTCAACATTCCTAAATTAAATTTTGTAACCTTGATTCCTATGTTATAGGTATACATATTTCATTAGCATATGAACTCATAAATAAGTTATAATTTTATAATCCTTTACTACAGGTACAATAGGCATATTTGACCATAGAATTGAGATTGTAAATAAATCTATGTCATCGATACACATGCGTAATTGCATACACTCATAGGCTTGAGATTGTAAATAAATATCTACCCGTATACATATATGTTTAAGCTCATACATCCATAGCTGAGATTAATTGGAATTTCTCTTCTATTGAAATTGACCTTCATATGGCATAGGCATACATGCCTATAGGGGCAGATTTATGTTGTATGCTATGATATTAAGTAAAAAAAAAATATCTATTATCACTAGATGTATGAAGTAGGAATACCCAAAGAGACATAATGTTTAGAATAAAATTATTTATATTATTCTAGGATGATAAGATATATTTTTAGTTTTAAACCCTATACTTAAATACAACCCATTACTAAGTAGTCATGTGCTAATTCTATTGAATATGGGCTGAATAGTAGACATAAAATTCAACACACTCATATATACATATATATCATCACATCTCTCCATATAGAAAATGATCTAAATTGCACCACAATCTGATTATTAATAATATTTGTTAAATGTATGAAGTTTTTGAAATAGTGATGATGTAGGTCACCATTAATGAAAATTCTCTACTCACATATTTGTAGGTATTTTCAAAGATTCAAGAGAGACTAGTGTACCAAAGGGTAGTGTTCAAATTCCAAACCTACACAATAGCATGTTTAAGATTTGTATTGTTGTATAGTTTCATCATTCAGAATTACATTCTAAAACATCCAATCATATATATGGAAAAGAAAATTTGTTTTTGAATAAAAATTTTATTAACTTCTTTATTTTTTTATCTTCATAGTTATGTAGTTTCCAATGTTTTTTTGTTGTTTTTTTATTTTTATATATAAAACTTTATACTTGTGTTTGTAATGAAATTTAATTTTTACTTTTTAAAAAATACACTTGATTATGATTATGACAATGAAATTTGAATAAAACATACAAAATAATTTTGACACTTATGATTGTGCTTAAAACGTAAAGTGACAGGTATGGATGTAAAATGCAAAGTGACAGATATGGATATAAAATAATTGTCATCAAATAAATTTGAAATTTCCAAACCATGGCAAAACATGTCAAAATATATGTGTATTTTTTTGGGCATGGCATTGGATAAAGTCATAACTCAAAAGAAGATTTGGTATAATATTTATGATATAAATAAAATATTGAAGATATGTGTTTTGAAAAGTGGGCCATGCAAACATAAAATTCTTATGTGGGGTTTTTTACAGGATATAAAATTTTGATAGTTGGTTTACTTTTCCATTTTTTTAAATGAAAAGAACATGGCAAACAATGATATAATAATATAACTTTGATTTTGGTATGAACAAAGTTTAAAGCATGGTAAAAGGAATATATTGGAAAAGTGGGAATGTGAGTAATAACATGATAAAAGAGTAATATGTTGGGTATATATATGGAATAATGGTATAGCCATAATTAATTTTCAAACATTTTTTCACTTTCTCTTAATTATGTAAATAAGGTGGGGTATATGCCAACAAGAAGTGATTTAAGGGTTTTTAGACATGTTGTGTCATCAGTTAAATAGGACATCACGAGTGATGTGAGGAGTGATAAAATGGTTATGCTTATAAATAAGTCAAGCTCCATGATGATTTCACCAAGAACATTCTGTTAACCTTAACTGAGGGTGGGCCAAACTTTGTGCAAAAATTTTGATTTAAGGGGGAGCCTAGCAACACTTTGACGACTAGAAAATGATGACCAAAATGATCATCAACATTGATGTGTATCGATATGATTGATCCTTGTTCTAGTGAAAAATACAGCATGGGACAGTATCGCATGCATGCTCTGACCTCCCTCTCTCGCACGCATGCCCCCCACTCCTGGAGAGGCCTCGGGGCCTCCCGCTTCCTCTCCCTCCATCTCCCTCACAAATGTTGAGACTTTTTCCTCCCTTATTGCCTCGCTTCCCAAGACGAACAAACAAACTCCTCTAAAGTTTGTGAAAAAACTAGATCAGATCCCTTCGGTTCAGATCCAAGGAAGTCTAGAACCCTCGCCCTGAAATTTGCAGAACAGACACTCATTGAACAGTTTACGGGAATCTGGCCTTCTCTGTGGGCTATGGCAATCTAGATCGACAAGAATTGGAAACCCCATCTAAAAGGCAATATCTCACATTTTCTTTGTGGAAGAGGCTTCTTTACCTTTCTCTTTGAAAATAAAATAGATAGAGATCGCATCTTCTAAAGAGGACCATAATTTATGGGCTCCAGAGGTATCTATCTCAATAGATGAACCTCGGACTTTAATCCTGAGAATGATATTCCTAATGCAGTACCAGTTTGGGTTCGCCTCCCCTTCCTCCCTCTGCATTGTTGGAATAGCGAAACTATTCGAGCTATAGGAAATACACTTGGAAAGTATTTAGATCGAGCAGAACCTAAAGATGTCCTTCAATCCTATGTGCACATATGTGTAGAAGTAGATATGGAAAAAGGTATGCCCGAAGCTATTAACCTCACCTTGGATAAATGGAACTACTTGCAGCAAGTTGATTATGAACAACTTCCCTTCAAATGCAAAATATCTCATGAATATGGAAATTTTGTGAAACACTGTCTTAAATCCCCTCCTGAAAGCCCGATCGAAGAAGTTGATCAGTGGCAGAAACCCAAAAGGAAAAAGCAACAGAAGCACAGCCTGAATAATAAATCCATCCCCACTCCCCCCCATCCTAATACCTCACAANCTTCCTGAGGACGATGACCTAGAGAAAAGCTCAGACGAAAAATGTGACTCAGATACACATGCTTCTCCCATTAGAAAAGTCAGACGAAAGTCAAACCTGCACAAAAGGGAAGCTTCGGCCAGGAAGGAAATCAAACTCAGGAAGAAAACAACTTTGGATCAACATGCCAGGAAAGAAACAAGCCAAACTAGGAATCAGAGTGGATCCAACCCCCATAAAGGGGGAAACTCCAAGCCTTCTAAATGATAAAAGCAATCTCCTGGAATTGCAGAGGACTAGGGAGCCGAAACAAGCTCTCGCTAATACATGATCTAATAAAAGCAGAAAATCCTCAAGTTCTCCTGCTCCAGGAGATAAAAAGGAAGGATAATGATATCCTTCAAGATAGTAGTTACAGTTGGCGAACATGCAAAGGAGTAGCAGTCAGCACAAGAGGATTCGCGGGGGTAATTTGCACACTGTGGAATCCCAATATCTTCTCTCTCGACTTTTGGCAATCCACGATACACTAGATTAAAACTTCACTTCTCCATCTCCCTTCAGGTAAGATTCTGACTATTTTCAATGTTTATATGCCTGCAAGCTATCATGAGAAAATCGATTGTTGGTCCTCTCTTCAAAACCTACAAGAAAGTCTTAACCTCAAATATCTAATAATAGTTGGAGACCTCAACACCACCCTCCATCATAAAGAAAAAAAAATGGAGCTCTCAAGTACGGGACCCCACTCATGAGCATCTCGAGGATCTTATATCCTCCTTTCATCTTCTTTACATAAAACCCTCTAATGGTCATTTCACTTGACCAAACATGCGACTCTGGTCGGGGCACATAATAGCTTGCCTAGATCGGTTCCTCTTAAGAAGCTCCTTCCTTGACAACTCCTGTCTACCATGCTCTTGCATTCTCTCCTAGACTGGTTCTGACCACAGACCTATCACTCTCACCCTTTCCTGTCCTGACAACCTTGGCCCCATCCCCTTCATATTCAACCCCCTATGGGTTCTAGAATCTTTCTTTTTCGATATTCTCTGAGATGCCTGGACTTGTTGGATACAAGGTTCTCCAAACTACATCTGGGAGCAGAAATTAAAAAGAGTCAAGACGACCCTCAAACATTGGGTGAAGCACAACAAAGAAAAGGAACAAGAAGCAAAAAGCAGGAAAATTAAAGAAATGGAAGAAAACAGATTAGTAATGGAATAGGGACCTATCACTCATTCCCTCCTTCTAAAAGAACAGCAAGACTTCATTGAGTATCAAAAAATCCTACATGAGGAAGAGGAAACTTGGAGGCTCAAATCTAGGAGTCTTTGGCTAAGATCAGGCGATAGAAACACAAAAATATTTCAAAGGCAAACCAAAGCCAGACTCTGGAGAAACAAGGTGAAGGAAATCAAAAAAGAGGATGGCTCAAAAACTGATGACTTCCACCAAATACAAGTGGAAGCCAAACTGCATTTTCAACGACTCCTAACTGAGGATGGCATTGCAGACCTCAACGTACAAGAGGATCTATTGCTAAATATGCCGAGTGTTATCAATCAAGAGAACAACACCAAGATAAATCAGGGAGTTACAGAAAAAGAACTTCATGAGGCCTTGTTCCATCTCCACCCAGACAAACCTCCAGGCCTAGATGGCTTCAATGCACATTTTTATCAAAAATGTTGGCATATAATTAAAAGAGATCTCCTAAGGATGATACAGTATGTTCAGAAATCCACAAAACTGGGGGGCAATACAAATTCCACTTTTTTAGTCCTTATCCCAAAAGAGGCCAACCCTTCCTCCTTCTCTAGATTCAAACCCATTTCCTTGTGCAATGTTTCTTACAAGCTCATCACTAAAATCATCGCCAATAGAATCAAGCCTCTCTTGCATAAGCTCATCTCTCCAAATCAAAGTGGATTTGTTCAAAAAAGACAAATGATTGGCAACAACATATTGGTTCAAGAAGCCATCCACTCCAACAAGGAGAGAGGATATCAAGGAATGATCATCAAAATCGACATGGCCAACGCCTTTGACAAGGTAAGGCACACCTTTTTGTTTGCAGTTCTGAAGAAATTTGGTTTTAGCTCTAATTTCATAGCCTAGGTCTCAGCTTGTATCTCCTCTCCTTGGATATCCCCTCTGATAAATGGGCACCCGAAAAATTTCTTCAAAAGCTCCAAAGGGCTAAGGCAAGTTTGTTCGCTCTCCTCCCTCCTATACATAATCATGGTTGAAACCCTAGGTAGACATCTAGAAAAGGATCGAATCTCCAAAGCCATTCCCGGCATCAAAATTGCTCGAGGGATGAAGAGATTAAACCACTCCCAATTTGATGATGACACTCTCCTCATTGGGGCACCTCCTTAGTGATGGCCAAAAGATTCAAGTCTTCTCTAGATAACTTCACCCAAGCCTCGAGAGCCATTATAAATAACTCCAAATCCAATATCTATGCTTGGAAAACCCCTCTTTGAACTGCCCATCTAATAGAAAGTATCTTCTGTTTCCCTTGTTAATGTTTATGCCATTATTATAGTTCTTTGCATTTCAATAGATAACAACAACATAAGAACAAGATCACTGAGAAATACACATTCACAAGAAACACAGCATTTATCCTGGGAAACCCTCTAGGGAAGAAAACCCAGCAAAACTTCCTTATTATAAATTGCCAATACAATTACAAGAGATAACTCAAACTAATACAGAAAGTCCTCTCCAAAATATGTGCCACTCTTCTCTCTCTCTCCAACTGGTAAATCGAAACTTTCCTCTTATAAATGAGCAAGTGAGTTTTGTGTCAAAGTGAGGTGCTAGCCTTCCTATATATACAAGTCTGGCACATGTGAAGTGTCTTCACTGGTAGGGCCAACTTCTTACTCTGAGTGGGTAAACCCGCCTTTATTATATTTTTGGGTCTCAATAATAACTATTGGGGCCGACTTATTATTCTGCCTATTACAATTGTCTGTTGACCAATTCGCAAAAGGGGGTTTTGTCCTAATACAATAACTGACATGATCAATCCACAATGGGGATTGATCCTATGAATAATATATCAATAATAATAAGAATACTCTTTGTAGTTACATTATTTCAACACTCCCCCTTAACAAGAAGGGTATTCTTCAATAGCATCAGGCGAGAGAGGTCTGCATCATCAGTGGCATCAGGAGGACAGTATCGTCAATATCATCTTGGAACATTGGATGGCATATCTATAAGTCATCGGAAGTTTTCTTCATCATCAGCATCATCATTCTCAAAATAATTCCATCATCATCTACATCAATATGTATCAGTATATAAAAATGATACCTCATCACAGCACTAGGCTGGCCCATCACAGTACTAGACTGGCTCTATGTCACAGTTGTTAAGCTAGTAGCTCAGTGCAAGTCACATCTTGCTTTATGTCTAACAACTAGGTCAGAAGCAAGGTATACATCATCTTGCTTTACGTCTAACAACTGGGTCAGAAGCAAGGAACACATCATCTTGCTTTACATCTAACAACTAGGTCAGAAGCAAGGAACACGTCATCTTGCTTTATGTCTAACAACTAGATTAGAAGCAAGGAATCATCTCATCTTGCTTTACATCTAACAATTAGGTCAGAAGCGAGGAATCATCTCATCTTGCTTTATGTCTAACAACTAGGTCAGAAGCAAGGAATCATCTTGCTTTACGTCTAACAATGAGGTCAGAAGCAAGGAACACACACAACATCTTTCTTTACATCTAACAGCGAGGTAAGAAGCAAGGAATCATCTTGCTTTACGTCTAACAGCGAGGTCAGAAGCAAGGAATCATCTTGCTTTACATCTAACAGGGAGGTCAGAAGTAAGGAACACACACAACATCTTGCTTTACGTCTAACAGTGATGTAAGAAGCAAGGAATCATCTTGATTTACATCTAACAGTGAGGTCAGAAGCAAGGAACACATAAACATCTTGCTTTACGTCTAACAACGAGGTCAGAAGCAAGGAATCATCTTACTTTACGTCTAACAGCAAGGTCAGAAGCAAGGAACACATCAACATCTTGCTTTACATCTAACAGCAAGGTCAGAAGCAAGGAATCATCTTGCTTTACGTCTAACAGGGAGGTCAGAAGCAAGGAACACATCAACATCTTGCTTTACATCTAACAGTGAGGTCAGAAGCAAGGAATCATCTTTCTTTACGTCTAACAGCGAGGTCAGAAGCAAGGAACACATCAACATCTTGCTTTATGTCTAGCAGCGAGGTCAGAAGCAAGGAATCATCTTGATTTACATCTAACAGCGATGTCAGAAGCAAGGAATCATCTTTCTTTACGTCTAACAACAAGGTCAGAAGTAAGGAATCATATATACTCCCCCTTTCAGGGAGGGTCCTTTTGGACTATACCAAGATTATCTCGAAAGTGTTCAAACTTTACACGAGATAGAGGTTTGGTCAATACATCAGCAACCTATTCATCCATGCTAACATATAGGAGCTTCAAGGCTCCTCTCTACACCATGTCATGGATGTAATGATAGTGAATCTTTATGTGCTTTGACCTATCATGGAATACAGGATTCTCTGTCATCTTTATGCAGCTCTAGTTGTCAAATAGGATCGTGGTTGCTTCCATATCTAGGTCAAATAGATCGGTCAGCAACTTTCGAAGCCATATAGCTTTGCAGCTAGCAAAACATGCAGCAATGTACTCTGCTTCCACTATGCCGAGAGAAATATTGGATTGCTTCCTACTCTGCCACGAGATCATGGCTGATCCCAAACTGAAACAGCATCCAAAAGTGTTTTTTCTGTCAGCAACGCTTCCTGCCCAATCTGAATCAGTATATCCACTCAATTTGAAATTATGATCTCCATCATAATTGAGACCACAATCTAATGTACCTTTAAGGTACCTCATCACATGTTTTGCAGCCACTAGGTGAACATGTCTGGGTTCTACCAGAAACCGACTCAAGGTGTTCATGGAAAAACAAATGCCTCATCTGGTGTTCATCAGGTACATCAGTGATCCAATAATATGTTTGTACAGTGTGGCATCTATCAAGTCTGACGAAGTATCAACCAGCAGCTTCAGCTTCACTTCCATGGGTGTATTCATGGGCTTGCATTCCAACACGTTGAATCTCTTCAGGATTTCGATTGTATATTTCCCTTGGTTAAGGAAGATCCTCTTTGGACTCTGTCATACCTCAAGACCTAGGAAATAGTGCATTATGCCGAGGTCTTTCATCTCAAATTCTGAAGCGAGCCTCCTCTTACATTCGGTGATGAGATTTTCTTCTCCAGTTAAGAATAAGTCATCCACATACAGCAATAGTATTACTGGCTCATCGTTCATAATTTTGAAGTAGAGATTTGAATCAACTTTACTCTTGGTAAAGCCCAAGCTCGTCAAGAAATTGTCTATACGGCCATACCAAGCTCTAAGAGCTTGCTTCAATCCGTATAAGGCTTTCTTCAATCTGCAGACATGAGACTTCTTATCTTCAACCTCAAATCCTTGGGGTTTCTCTATATACACTTCCTCTTCAATAACACCATTCAGGAAAGATGTCTTCATGTCCATCTGGTGCAACTTCCATTTCATCTTAGCTGCAAGAGCTATGATGGTTCTAATCGAAGTGTGTCTGGCTACAGGAGAAAATGTCTCTTCATAGTCAATGCCTTCCTTCTGGGAAAAGCCACGAACAAAAAATCTTGCTTTATGCTTCTCAATACTTCCATCAACGGCATGTTTTATTTTGAAGAGCCATCTTGATGATACCACATACTCACTTTTTGGTCTGGGAACTATTTTCCATACATCGTTCTTTATTATGGATTGGTATTCCTCTGTCATGGAATTTGCCCATTCCTTCTTTTGAATGGCTTCTTCAAAGCAGGTAGGCTCCTCATCTAGAAGATCACGCATCAAAGTCGTGTAACTGAAGAATGGCTTTGGTCTTTTCACCTGTCTCGAGGTTCCTTCTGGAACACCATACTTCTCTCCATATTGAATAAGCTCTCTTGCCCAAGCAAGATTTATTTTATGGGAGAAGGTCATTTGAGGAGGTTCTTGAGCATCTATTACATCATGGTCTTCAAGAGTTTCCTCATCAGAGGAAGTTACGACTTCCCTCACTAGTTCTGCAGCTCTGGGAGCTTCCCTCACGGATTCTGCAATCCTGGGAATTGTGGGTTCCTCTTTATATACTTCTTCAAGCTGGAATCTTCTTGATTTCTTAAGTGTTGCTTCTTCATCAAAGGTCACGTCCCTGCTGATCTCAATGTGGCGGTGACCTAGTATATAGATTTTGAATGCCTTGGAGACCTCACAGTATCCCACAAATATTCCCCTTCTTTCCATAGGGTTCCAGCTTGTTTCTCTTCTCTTTCGAAATGTGTATGAAGATTGAGCAGCCAAATATTTTGAGATGGATTGCCTCTGGTTTATTTCTGTTGAACATCTCTTCTGGGGTCTTGAACCCAAGTGCACTATGGGATAATCGGTTATGCACATAAACAGCTTCCATTGTTGCTTCTTCCCATAAGCACATAGGAAGATCTTGATCATGGATCATGGTCTTCACAGCGTCCATAATTGTTCTGTTCTTCCTTTCAGCTACACTATTTTGTTGAGGATTATAGGGAGTAGTGAGTTCCCTCTTAATCCCAACATCTCTGCAGAAGTTCACTAACTCTTTTGAGGTATATTCTCCTCCATTATCTGACCTGAGTATCTTAATATTCCTTTCAGAAAGATTATCTATCAAGGATTTGAATTCCTTGAACTTGTTAAATACTTCATCTTTAGATTTTAAGAAATATATCCAGGTCTTGCGAGAATTGTCATCAATAAATGATACATAGTATGCATACCCACTAATGGAGGATGATGGCATTGGGCCACACACGTCTGAATGAATGAGTTCCAGTACTCCTTCTGCTTTGATGTACCTCTTTGGAAAAGGGTTCTTGATATTCTTCCCTTGCACACATCCATTGCATATGCCTTCCTGATCAACCTTGAGTTCTGGTAAACCTATGACAGCTTTGCATATGTATGGTAGCACCTTGTAGTTGATGTGGGCCAATCTTCTATGCCAAATTTCGCATGAGTTTTCAATGGCATGGGTCATGGAAGTCTCTGGGTGACCCTTTAGTTTATATAAGCCATTTTCTTCATTTCCAATGACGATTTCTTCATTTATGGTTTCTCCTCTAGCCCACATAAGAACTTCTCCATCTATAAAGGCAAATCTATAGCCTTTCTTGTCTAAAGCTGATATGGAAAGTAAGTTCTTCTTCAAGCCTGATACATAGAGTACGTCTTTCATCTTTATTGAGTTTTTTGAATATAGCTTGTATTTTGATTATCCCATTCCCTTGATGGGATATTGGTAATCATCTCAAAGTGTCACTTTCTGAGAAAACTTCTTTTTTGAAATACAAGAGAGAGTACTTCTCTTACCCATCATGTGATTTGATGCACCCATATCAATGAGCCATGTGTCCTCTCCAGGTGTTACTGATCCTGAGAGGGCCGAGATCAAGACATGGTCCTTGATCATCTTTGTAGGTGGCTCTTCATCTTCGACTATGTGGGCATGTTGCCTCTTATGTTTCCCCTTGTATTCTTCTCATCTGACTGGACAAGAATTCGCCTTGTGTCCCATATTATCACAATGATAACATTGTATGTGTGAAAGATCTTTTTCCTTGCGTTGTCCTTTCTTCTGAAATCTCCTTAGATGAGATTCTTTGTTATTGAAATTGTTTGATGGTTGAGGCTCTCTATGAGTCTCCCTTTTGAAGTAGGGTTTCTTCCTTCCTCCTTTTGTATGGGTAGCTAGGGCTTGATCATCATCCCTTGCTAGTAGTGCTTCGCGGCTAGCTAGTCGTGTCTATTCTTGGATGCATTCTTCCCATAGGCTATCAAATTGTAACTTCACGGCTCTGGCACATACTATTTGAATGAATGCATCCCAAGGTCTTGTAAGACCATTTAGGGCTGTCATTACAAATTTGTCTTCGTCGATTGTGTCTCCAATCACTTTTAACTGTTCTTTAATCTCTGAGATTCTGGAGAAATATTCTTGGATCGTTTCTCCTTTCTGCATCTTCATATTCTTCAATTTAGATCTTAGGTTCATCTTTCAATTGATGTTCTTTCCTTTGTATAATTTGCTTAGAGAGTCAAATATATCTTTCAGAGTGTTCTTAGATGATACATAAGGGATCAAGTGGTCTTTGATTGAAACTGCAATGATTCTTTGAGCCCCAATTGAGTCCTTCTGATGCTTTGCTTTCTCTGCAGCATCTTCGGGTTCCGGCACTTCTGCTTTGATGAACCTTGCTAGGTCATTCTCTGCAAGGATGAGACTGATCCTATACTTCCAGGCATGGAAGTTGTCTATGCCTTCTAGTTTCTCAACAAGCTTTGTGCTTGCAGACATCTTGAACTTGGAATTATGAAAAATGACCAAAAATGAAAATGCTCAAAATAAAATTTTGACCTTACCAAGAGGTGCGCTTGGCTGAGGTGAGTAGCCTGGTGTACTTGGATCTGAGAAAATCCAACTTTTTCCTTTCCAAAGTTGATTTACGGATTTCTAGACTGGTGCTTCTGGTTTTCGGGTACCTCTAGTACTCTGGTACTTCTAGTACTCTAGTTTTCGGGTACCTCTGATACTTTTGGTACTCTAGTTTTATGGTACTTCTGGTACTTTGTGAAACTAGGGTTTCACTTTCCGGGAGTTCCAGCCACTGAAAAGGTGCGTTGAAGGTGCCAAAATGATCCTTGGGGGAGGGCACAACATTCTAGGTGGTTTTGGAGCTGAAAATTTTCACTTTTGAAAAACCATAATTTTCAAGTACGGTAATAGTGATGTTTTTCTCTTGCGAAATATGCTTCCTTTAGGTTGGCTCTAATACCATGTTAATTTTTATGCCATTATTATAGTTCTTTTCATTTCAATAGATAACAGCAACATAAGAACAAGATCACTGAGAAATAAACATTCACAAGACACACAGCATTTATCCTGGGAAACCCTCCAGGGGAAGAAAACCCAGCAAAACTTCCTTATTATAAATTGCCAATACAATGCCAAGAGATAACTCAAACCAATACAGAAATTCCTCTCCAAAATATGTGCCACTCTTCTCTCTCTCCAACAGGTAAATTGAAACTTTCCTCTTAGAAATGAGCAAGTGAGTTTTGTGTCAAAGTGAGGCGTTGGCCTCCCTATATATACAAGTCTGGCACGTGTGAAGTGTCTTCACTAGTAGGGTCGACTTCTTACTCTGGGTGGGTAAACCCACCTTTATTATATTTCTGGGTCTCAATAATAACTGTTGGGGCCGACTTCTTATTCTGCCTATTACAATTATCTATTGACCAATTCAAAAAAGAGGATTTGGTCCTAATACAATAACTGACATGATCAATCCACAATGGGGATTGATCATATGAATAATATATCAATAATAATAAGAATACTCTTTGCAGTTACATTATTTAAACATCCCTCTCATTGAAAAATGGAAAACCTTTAGATACGTTGGCATCCCTATTTGTCTCAAATCTCTACCAAATTTTGTAAATTCTAACCTTGTACAATGTCTACCGTAAACAGATATTTAGAAAAGAACAGAAAATATACAATGGCAAATACAAACATTACACAGAGATTTTTCACCTGGAAACCCAAACCCGGAAAACCAGCATATATTATATTCATACATTGTGTTACATTGTTTACAATACAATATACATACAGGATCCAGCGGCATCCAAAACCCTAACCCAATGGCCTAGATTAGTCCAAAACCCTAATTCCTTAACCGGAAATATAAAACCATCGGCAAAAACCATGTGCCGAAAAAACCACCTAAACACATGACACATTTCCCGAGGTAGGTGTCACGTTTCCTGAGGTAGAAAAAAAAAATTCAGGGGCGGTGCCCCCGACCCCCACATGGGGGGGCCTAGTTCCCCCCCCTCTAACCCCCTTGCGCATCCAGCGCAAATGCTCAGACACTACTACTCTTGCAAAGAATATAACACATACCCAACATTCTCCCACTTGTTGTTTTCTTTGCACATAGGGGGTTACAGGGTTACATAGTCAACAATACCCATGGATCCTCTACACCAAGAGAACTTCTCAGTGCTCACAGATTTTGTTAATGAATCTGCAACATTCTTCAAAGTGTCCACCTTCATCAGTGATACTTTCTTTT
>ML807892.1:162588-175616 GCA_009831015.1 Picea engelmannii
CTTTAAACCTGTCAAAGACTTCAGATTTATTTCTGAGGAAACATATCCAAGTTTTCCTCGAGAAGTCATCTATAAATGAGACATAGTACATAGATGACCAACACAGGTCCAAAAACATCACTGTGAACTAGTTGTAAAATTCTCTCTGCCCTCGTTGCACCAGAGGGGAATCTTACCCGATTATGCTTCCCATATAGGCAATGTTCAATGTCTATTGTAAACAGATATTCAAAAAAGAACAGAAAAGATACAATGAAAAATACAAAAATTACACAAAGATTTTTCACCTGGAAACCCAAACCGGAAAAACCAGCATATATTATATTCATACATTGTGTTACATTATTTACAATACAATATATATATAGGAGCTAGAGGCATCCAAAACCCTAACCCAATGACCTGGATTAGTCCAAAACCCTAATTCCTTAACCAGAAATATAAAACCATTGGCAAAAACCATGTGCCAAAAAAACCACCTAAATACATGACATGTTTCTCGAGGTAGGTGTCACATTTCCTGAGGCAGAAAAAAAAAAATCGGGGGCGCTGCCCCCGGTCCCCCCTACGCGCCCGGTGCAGATGCTCAGACACTACTACTCGTGCAAAGAATATAACACATACCCAACAAATTCAACCTGGAACCAAGTTCTCAAAAAGCTCAAAAACAAGATGGATCATTGGGGAGCCTTCTGGCTCAATCTGGCAAGGTGTGTTGTCCTAATAAAATCAGTTCTCTCTGCTCTTCCCATTTTTCAATTCTCTTCCCTTCTTTCTCCTCAGAATGTTAAAAACTCAATCTCCATCCTCCTTCATCATTTTCTCTGGGAAGGAGGGAAAACAGACAAGAAAAAATATCATCTAATAAAGTGGGATATTGTAAAACACCCCAAGGAAAGAGAAGGTTTGGGCATCAAAGATCCTGGCCTCTCCAACTTGGTAATGGGAGCAAAAAATATCTAGAACCTTGTTTCAAGAAGAAATGATTGGTGGAAGTAAATCCTAAAAGAAAAATATCTCGTAGGGGATAGGCTCAGATGTCTAGATCAGCATCACTCTCTAAACAGCGGATTGCCAATAGGGAATCTTCTCTCAGCCTCCATCCATCTCCTTCAAACTCAACTCACCTGGATTCCTGGGAATGGTTGAAAGATTATTATAGGGGCTGACAGCATCATGGGCAAACAACCCCTCTAGCAGCATATACAGCTACGACCGCTCATCAATTGGCTAGACATGCAAGGCAAAAAACATATATGGGATATCTCCTCTTGGCATGTAGACACGGGAGATTGGACTGGATGGAATTTACAAAATATACCAAGCAATCTCCAAGACGCAGCGCACCAGCTGCAATTTTTTCTAGAAGGTTGCGCTCCCATTCGTATCACCCTAAGAGATTAGAGAGGCTGGGGGAATGGAAACTACTATGTAAAACAAGGTTACTCCCAACTACTCTCACAACTGAATCCCCCCCTAAAGATAAACTATGGAAACTTATTTGTAATAATGATAGGCCACCCAAGGTAAATTCCTTTTGTTGGATATTGGCACTTGGAAATTTGCTAACAGGAGAAAATTTGCTTAAAAGAAACATCCATGGGCCCTTTAGGTGTGAACTTTGTGGCAAAGCAATGGAAACCTCTCAGCACATATTTCTACTATGTTCCTTCACTATCATGGTGTGGAAAACAACTCTGCAAAACCTCCACTCAAGAATCAGATGGTTAGCCCAACCCAAAGAACTCTTTTCAGAATGGCCCTCCCTTTATTGGGGCACCTACAAAAATAACCCTCTTTTCAAAGCAGTGTATAAATCCTTACCCAAGTACATATGCTGGAAAATTTGGCTTGCCATAAATCGAATTATCTTCTCCAACCTTCATTCTACTCCAAATCTTGTAGCTAAAAAAATGGTTGATCTCCTAGCTGAATTTTTCCTTTCTAAGCCCAAATTTCTATCCTTCACCCCAAACTCCACCTTAGAATCTTACTGGGTCTTCTCTTTCTTCCCCTACCTTCCATCCACAACTCCTTCCCCTTCCCCCCCCAAATCCTCCTGACAGCTTCATGATGACTCTGATTACCTGCACTGGTGCAATGAACAACAAACTCACACTCTTTATTTCGATGGAGCTTCAAATGGAAACCCTGGGGTGGCAGGAGCCTGAGGGGTCGTCATTTTCCCATGAGGAAACCAAGTTCTCTCTTTCCATTGGAATCTGGGCATAACTACTAATAATCAAGTTGAAGCCTATGCACTGTACCAAGGTCTTCTTCTCGCCAAAAGCAGGAACATACACTCCCTTTTTGTGATTGGGGTTTCCAAGATAATCATAGGGAATGTACGCAAAGGGTCCCACCCCCCAAATCTCCATTTAAGAGCCATTCTCCAAATAATTTCGACAATTCACACTCTCTTCCACAATATCTCCTTTTACCATGTCCTCCCGTGAAATAATCAATTGGTCGATGCTCAAGCTAACCTGGCATTTGAACTGGAGCAAATCACACTAGTGATTAATGGATTATCTCTCCACTCACCCATACCATGACATTTGACACATGGCATTTTTCTCCCCTCGCCACTGTCGTCTGGGCCACAGTGGCGAAAAGGGTCATGGTCTAGGTCGTGTTTCATTCCAATGCCCCTGCCTGGACACCTAACCACCCTCCCCCTCACCTCAGCATGTGGCTCTACAGCCCCCACCACCTGCCTCACCTCACCTTTCAACATGTAATCACCAACTACCTCACCTCTGCGCGCATCCAGTGGCTACATCTCTCCCCCTCCCCCGACTTGGGAAGTCTTATCGCAGTACCTTCGGAAGCTCATGAGCGTGGAAGAGAAGACTGGAGTGATGCGAACCTGTTCAACATGATGCACAAAGAGTATTGTACATTAAATTCAGGCGAGATGAAGGATCTCAGCATCAGAGGTGATCATGGTTGCAACTCGTGGAAAAGCATGGGAAATTGGTTAAGTTCTCTGAATCATTCAAGGGTGATTGCACATATCATAACAGGAGTGACTCATCTTGCTGGCATTCTCATCCCTGAAAAGAACAAAGCAGCATCCACTCCTCATAAGCGCACTGATATCTGTGTTTTACAACCGGATAGAATAAGGATTATAGGCAAGATGAGCAGGAAACCACAACGAATTGTCTCAGGGGAGGAACACGACGAGCTGGTAGACACAGTTCAAACACTTCAATTATAGCTCAGGGCACTTTCTTCACAAGTTCTCTCCATCACAGAGATTACCATCCAACACAGGAGTGAACAGAAAAAAAGTAGGGATGAGTGTGAAGCTCTGAGGCAACAGATCGAGGAACTCCAAATGGTAGTTGGACCTGCATCACCCACAACCAACTACATTCCAACTTCTAATGAGTCCTCCTCACCTGGACCACGCCCGAACCTGGACCTCAACCTACGGCCTCCAGCAGAGGCAGAATTCCCGGCACCATACAATTCCAAAATCTAAGTGTATGCAATGTTTTTTTACATTGTTACTAGGAACATTTTGCATGGTTTTCACCATAGAAAATCAAGTAGGCTTTAGTGTTTTAGTAAGCAATACTCTTGTTTTCCATTTTCTTCTCAGAAAATCCAAGAGGGTAATTTTTGAATTTTGCAATTTTTGTAACACAAACTATATACTTCGCCTGCGTATCTTCGCAATTTATTTAATATAATTTTTTCCTAGTTTTTGTTAAAAAATAAAAACATTGATATGTATCGATATTTATATACATTAAATCCTTCTATATTCCCACCATCCAATACAATACACTGAGCACTCTTTCTAAAAGGCATGTTTCAACACATTTTTACTTGCATCAACATGACCCATAACTATGTGTGTGGGGTGAAGTGAACATAGTGTGCAACTTGAAACCATCCAAATAAATGAGACAATGTACGATTGACAAGCCCTAGACAACTAAACCTTTATGTTTTATCTGTAAATGATGAGATTCTCTACCATGGTAAAATAAGAATCCAACAAAATGTGAAGCACTGGAAAGGAGAGATGGTATTTGGGTTTTCTCCCACCACAAATTTTTCCATCACCGCATTTTCTACTTTTAGGATTTTCTATCACCATTGTACTTCAAGGGTCACCATCATTTTTTATTTACTTCCACCTTCATACAACATGTAAGATATTTTACATGGTCGCAATGTTATAACAAGGACTATAACTTTACATATTTGCAAAGGATAAAATGTTTATGGCCTGCATAAATGCTATAATTGACTATTCAAAAAAATCAATTGAAACCCAAATACATAATTGGGTAAAGCATCATGTTCTCTATTTTATTTATTTTTGTCTTTAATCAATAAAAATAAATATCTCATAAGAGTCAAAACTATATTGATTTTCAATCTTTCAAAACCTACATTATCTTATATAAAGAGATTCTTTAAGCATATTTAATGCAAAAAAGTTTACTTATACAATATTTTTCAATTTGTACAAACTTCTAATAGCATGTACATCATTTTAAGAGTTTTCACATGGATACAACTATACAATATGTGTTATAACTTGAACACATATGCAAAGGTCAAGATGCTTTATGCCCTAAGCACAACATGCGCAACTACAAAGTAAATATGAAATTGGATTTCACATGTGCTTGTTCACTTCAATCTTTGTGAATCATCATGTTCTTCACTTTAATTTTATCTTTTAGTAAATAAATACTTTATCAAAATAAAAACAATATTGATTTTTCAACATTCAAAACCACCAATATTTTACATGGTATGTCTTTTGAATATATGTTGATTATTCATATTTAACATAAAGCACTTTACTAGTTAGGACATTTTTTAATTTCTACAACTACAACTTCTAATAGTAAATGTTCATCCAAGTATATTTGTGCTAATTATTAGAATTTTGGGTTGGTGTGCTTTTTAGGTTATGAGGAAGAGAGTCTCTCTTAACTCCCTTATTTTATTAATTGATTCAATTTTCTAATAGTGAATTTTGATCCATATGCATCTGTGTTAATCATTATAATTTTGGGTTGGTGTGCTTTGGGCCATGAAGAAGGGAGTTCCTCTTCACTCCCTTGCTACCCATTATGTTCAGTGTGTTCAATTTCAAAATTAATTTTTACAATAAGTTGGTTGTTTTGTTCGTGAGTGTTGTGAAAGTCATTATATCCCATCATTGGTTCTTCCTTTCTGAAAGTGACCAATTTCCTCATCTAGATTTGATCATCTTTGAGGTTGAAAAGCCCACCAATATCAAGGGTAAACATTTTGGGAGCCCATTATTACTAAACCTAAAAACTATTTGTATTGTTTTCATTGTGAACTTATAATTACCACACCATCCACCAACTATCACTCTTAATAGATGTTGAGATTAAAATAGATAATCATCCTAATTTTATATTTTCTTAAAACTAATCAAGGGATCTGAACCCATGACATATGTAGAAAATGTGATTTCCCTTGCAACTGACTACATTGCTTCATTGTCCTCCTTATCAGTGTCTTGATTATTTTCCTTGTAGATATCATAGAATTTTATATTTTAAATGCCCTACGCAAGATCCTTATCTCTAGGACTCACTGATCTTGAAGAACTGTCTCTAGAAGAAAATGATCTTTCCAACCATGACATCACCAACTTGGAATAAACAATATTGTCATTATAAATTTTATATTAAATCTAGGTGGGTTAGGTCGAGTGGAAGAGTGTTGTGATTATAATGCATGAGGTCTCGAGGTCAATTCCACAGCCACCTATTGTTGATATTGTTGAGATTGTCGGGCCTCACTCGATGTCCATGGGTTAGGCCCTGTAATTAGGGTTGATGGTTTACCCCGTTTACCATCCATGAAACATGGAGAAGTACTCGGAGGGTTTTCCTCAAGGGATTAAAGATAAATAATAATACATGTAAAATTTATAGATTTATATTATTATGAATAATAAGGATTTGAGACCACGGAAAATTTGAAGGATGGAAATTTATCTCGAAGTATAGAAATCTTCGTGAAAATAGTTAGTCTTTAATATACAAACTATAAAATGTTTGGCAATATATTTGTAAAAATATTCAAGTTTCTAAGGATTTTATATAGTTCTTTTATAAAAAAAATTAAGGTAAAATAATTTTATCCTATAGAGTTTGAGCGAATCATTTTTAGAAAAAAAATGAAAATTAACGAATATTGTGTTGGGAAAAAGCATGGAAAAATAACCCATATAAAAAATTTAGCCTTTCAAATTTTTCATGTTTGAGACCATCATAACTTTTAACTTTTTATAGATTTTCTTAATATAAAACAACCCCTTGATCGTGGCTAGATTTTTTCCATTTAATATACAAACTTCTTATTAAAGATAAAAACTTTAAAACACTTCTCACAATAATTAAAAAACAAGTACATACTTCATACTTTGCCAAAATTTCAAATTCAAATGCATATAAGTTCCTTTGGTATGGCTACTTTGAAACATTGAGCACTATTTGAGCAAAGATTTGGCTAGACATCAAAAATTACTCTTTTTGTAGGGAGAGGGAATTCACCCAAATTGTAAGGTCTCATTTTTTTTAATCTATAAAGAAGAGTTTTCTAGCAATAGGAGGGAGAACACATTTGAAGAACAAAACAAAAGATAAAGAGGTATCCACACAAAATACCTTGGAAATTTGGTGTGAGTGTGGTTTATTTGATATTTTACTTTTATAATGTTATTTTAAAATATAATAAAATATAAAGGTATTTTTTTATCTATCTTGAATGGCATTCTATGAAGAATTAATAGATCAATGTAAGTCCAAATAATTCTCATCATCATTTCAATCCATAATGGATCAATGTAAAACCAAATAGTTCTCCTTTCAATTTTTTATTGGTGCATAAATAAGTATTAAGTCTCAAAACTCATCCTGACATAAAAATGATTTTTTGTTTTCTTTGCATTCATGGAATGGGAATATAAAGGTGAAGATGGAAAATAACTAGTTTCTTATTATTGGTGCATAAATAAGTATTAAGTCTCAAAACTCACCATGACATAAAAATGAATTTTTGTTTTCTTTGCATTCATGGAATGGGTATATAAAGGGGAAGATGGAAAATAACTAGTTTCCATAGATGCATGTATTGACTTCATTAACAAACATAAACATTGTGAGGGAGATGGGGACTCACCATTGTCATAAAAAAATGTTGTTATATGCATAGTCACTGGAATCTAATGTGAAGAATAATTTGTAATTCCATATGTAGTATATTCTTTAAAAAAACTATAAAATTTATAACTAATATTTTTAGTATAGGGTTGTGTTTCTTCAGAGTCAAAATCCATATTTTCTAATCAAATTACGTATAAATTATATTCATCTATTGATCCATAGAAGGTAGTCTTATGGCCCATCTATGTAATGAATACAAATGCTTCTGTGGAATTAAAATAATTGATTGTTTCTGCAATCAATTTTTCAATGTTTTGTTCTAAGATTCTCAATATTTGTTCATATTTGGTTTCAACACTTGGTTGTTTTATTACTTTCTTATGGTTCCTAGAGCCAATGTCCAACAATGGATTCAAGTGCTCTCTGTTTTAATTCCCAATGATGAAACAAACTCTACTTATTACAATATTCTCACCTAGCACTTAACCATCATATATATATATACCCAACACCTTAATACAAGCAATTAAAGATTCAATAGGCTATGTTCTTGTTATCAAAAACCATATCCATGAGGCATTAACAACATACATACTTTTTTAATTAAATCCCTCCCACGTCTAGTTGTAGGTGATAATCAAATGCATCACCTGGGAAGGTATGGTTTCACTATGCATTGGCATTTTATGAAAGCTCCCTTAACCGTATTCAACTGCCACCAGCTCATTCGGAAACCAACCGAAACCGTATTCAACTGCCACCTTAACCGTATTCAACTGCCACCAGCTCATTCGGAAACTAACCGGAACTGTATTCAACTGCCACCAGCTCATTCGGAAACCAACCGGATGTAATTCTTTTCTTGTTGGGAGCTTCTGGAATGGTCCATTACTCCATCTGGGGTTCTCTACCTAGATCTGTGGAACAGTTGACACATAGCCAACAGAAGCTCGATGGAAGCTTGGCTATAAAGAATTATGTTTGGTCCCCAAGCTTGTTCAATCAATCCCCTTCAGTCTTACACCATCAATCAGAGTGAGTAGAGCTTGGAAGTGCCATATGGAAAGAAAAACTAGTGTGGAACTGGGAAAACTTCTACAGCAATTATTCAAACCCAAGCAGCATCAATGGTCGGAGGTATGATCCATTCGGCATCTAAATTTTGATTCTTTTAAAGAGTTTTATTCCGCATATTTAGAATCGAATTAATTCTATCATTTGGTATCAGAGCAGTTTTATCTCTGCCTTGGTGTTTTGGAGAAAGATAGGTTTATTCTATCTCAATGCATCCCTATTGGGTTTTCCTTGCATATTCTCTGCACATTTTAATGCATATTGTTGTACGTCTATCCATATTAAGATGGCAGAACCATACATTTATGTGTGTCTTTCTTTTATAATTTGGTTGTATGTTTTTAAATGAAATTGTTGTGCTCTATACAGAGAGATTTCATTGCATTGTTTTGTGTCTTTAGGTTATTTTACTATACATTTTTACCTAAAGAGAACTCTTGCAACTCCTAATTATTCTCATATCAAGTTAATTTTATGCATAAAAGAAATAATGTCTAGTGATCCATATAATTTTTTTTTTATTAGAGAATAGCCACAGCATCTCTAATTAAATAATATTATATATTATGATTGATTAAGATCACGTAAAGAATATTTAGACATTAATTGTGATTAATTATACTAAATATAATAAATTTTATCCCACGGGAATTTTTATTATATTTATATATAATTAATTAGGATAAAACATCAAATTATTCATAACTTACCCACAGGACTTATGAATTGATAGTTTTATCATAAAGTTCAAATTGAATCTACTTGAATTGAAAATTTAGCCCACATGCAATTTTTGTGTCATTAGATTCAAATTTAAGCATGAATTTACATTGGTAAAGCATGAAATTTTATTTTATTTTTTGTTGGTCTCAATTTTAACGTAATCATGTGATCTTTAATTTTATGCAGTTGTACAACCTGCAAATTTCTCTTAAATTCATTGTGATATCCATGAACTTAAGGGAGATAACTATAAGGTCTGGAAGGAGAGAGTTCTCCTTCATTTGGGGTGGATGGACATAGATTATGTTATTAGGAAAGATGAACCACCAGCACTCACTAATACCAACACTACAGCAGACATCACGCTTTATGAGCGATGGGAGCGATCTAATCACCTAAGCATGATGTTCATTAAGACTAAAATTTCAGCTGGTATTTGTGGTTCCGTTGATCAGCATGAAAAGGTCCAAGACTTGTTGAAATCCATTGATGATCAATTCGTCACTTCAGACAAGGCACTAGCAAGCACCCTAATCATGAATTTCTCATCCCTAAGGCTCACCAGTGTGAAAGGTGTGTGCGAGCACATCATGAAAATGAGGGACACTGTGGCTCAATTGAAGAAACTCGAGGTTGAAATATCGGAGTCTTTCCTAGTGCACTACATCCTTCCGCACCAATATAGACCCTTCAAAATCTCATACAACACACATAAGGATAAATGGTCAATTAATGAACTCATGACCATGTGTGTTCAATAGGAAGAGAGACTGGTGATGGAACTGGAAGAAAGTGCAATGTTGGCGACGCATGGAAAGGGAAAATCTCAAGCCAATAAGAAAGGGAAAGGTAAAGTACCTCCTCAAGCTAATATCAAGAAGGATTCCAAGTGTTTCTTCTATAAAAAGAAGGGACACATGAAGAAGGGATGCACCAAATTTAAGAAATGACTTGCGGACAAAGGTAATGCAATCTCGTTTGTTTGTTATGAATCTAATATGGTCAATGTCAATATTAACACCTGGTGGATTAATTCTGGATCAACAATTCACATTTCGAATTCCTTGCAGGGTTTGCAAAACCTAAGGAAGCCAGTGGGAAGTGAGCAAAGCATTTTATCAGGAAACAAGATGGGCTCGCATGTGGAAGCTATACGAACATGCTACTTAACTTTAAGTAGTGGATTTGTTTTAGAATTAGAAAAGACCTTTTATGTTCCAAGTTTTTCTAGAAACTTGATTTCAGTTTCAAGGCTTGTAACTTTTGGATATTCCTTCAACTTTTCATAAATATATTTCAGTTTATTTTATAAATATGATTGTGTTGGGAATGGTATTTTGTCTGATCGTCTTTACTGCATTAATTTACAAAACAATGTCATTTATGATTCAATGCATGTTAACACTGGCACTAAAAGATGTGTTATTAATGATGATTCCTCTAAATTATGGCACCGGAGATTAGGTCATATCTCCATAGAAAGAATTAAAAGATTGATAAATGAAGGGGTACTTAATACTCTGGATTTTACTGATTTTGAGACTTGTGTGGATTGCATAAAAGGAAAGCAAACCAACAAGTCAAATAAAGGTGCCAATAGGATTTCGTACATATTAGAGATCATACATATTGATATATGTAGTACAGACATGGGCTCACATGGTCAGAGATACTTCATCTCTTTTATAGATGATTACTCACGATATATGTATCTCTACATGCTTCATAATAAGAACGAAGCATTAGATGCCTGATCCAGGTGGATATCAGTGGCCACCCACCTTTTCCGACTGGCTCAAAATAGTTTTCTGGCAATTTTGGCAATTTACTATTTTTAGCAGGTTTTAACTTCCGGGGCCATTTTGAGGGCCTAAATGAAGGTTTTTTGAGATATAGGTTCTCAATGATAGTCAAAGGAGTAATTGAGCTCCAAAAATGAATCTCCTCGACGATACCTTTCCAATGAGCTATCACACGGCTAAAACGGAGATCGTATGCAAAAGTTACGACCCCGGGAAGTTGATGTACTAACTTACCCAAACGGGGCCTACATGACTTTTGGCATTTCATCTCCTAGAGTTAGGTTTTTGGATGTCTATGACTTTTGGCATTCTTGTCTATTGTAAAAAGGCCTCTAGAGCCTCATTGTAATCATCTTCTCATGGATGCGAGTAGCAGCCACATCTCTTCTCAGAGATAAGCTACCAACGCCATAGCTAGTTTATTTCCATTCTGTCTGTAAGCATATTTCAGTCATTTGTTATTAATGAAGTCTTATTTCCACTGCATCTCTGCGTTTATGTGTATTTATGTATTTCATTGTGTTCCTACATAAATCTGGATCAATGCCTTTAAAATCTTTAAGGCTGAAGTAGAGAAACAATGCGGCAAGCAAATTAAGATCGTGAGATCAGATAGAGGTGGAGAATATTATGGTAGATACATAGAAGATGGACAAGCACCTGGGCCATTCGCAAAATTTCTTCAAGAGCATGGGATTGCTGCCGAATACACCATGCCTGGTTCACCCGACCAGAATGGTGTAGCAGAAAGAAGCTGAAACCGAACATTATTGGACATGGTGTGGAGTATGCTTAGCAGCTCCAATCTTCCTAAATCCTTGTGGATTGAAGCACTTAAGACAGCAGTGTATATATTAATCCGAGTTCCAACCAAGGTTGTTCCTAAAATGCCATTTGAATTATGGAAAGGTTGGAAACCGAGTTTGCGACATATGCGCGTTTGGGGATGCCCGTCTAAAGTAAGAATATATAATTCACAAGAGAAGAAGATGGACCCAAGGACCATTAGTGGGTATTTCATTGGATATGCTAAAAGGTCTAAAGGTTACAGATTTTATTGTCCATCTCATAGCACTAGGATTGTGGAATCAAGAAATGCAAAGTTTCTTGAAAATGACTTGAACAGTGGGAGTGATCAAACCAGGAACATAGTTTATGAGAAGGATCATTCAGAATATCAACCTTCCACCCCAAGTGATAGATTGGTTATTGTTCATAGCACCCCTTAAGTACAAACTGGTGTTGAACAACCAATTGTTGAAGTTCCACAAGCTGTTGACGGCATTCCAGTAGATCAGGTAGTTCAAGAGTTTCCAAGAACTTTTGAAAAACGAGTTGAACCACATACTTCTCAAGAATATGGTGGTACAACATTAAGAAGATCTACTAGACCAAAGAGATCAGCAATTTCTAATGATTATGTTGTGTATCTGCAAGAATCTGACTATAACGTTGGAGCCGAAAATGATCCTGAGTCCTTTTCACAAGCCATGAGTTGCAAAGAATCAGAATTATGGTAAGATGCCATGAAGGAAGAGATGAATTCTATAAAGAGTAACGAAGTTTGGGATCTTGTTGAGTTGCCTAATGGTGCAAAATCCATTGGATGTAAATGGGTCTTTAAGACAAAGAAAGACTCATTGGGCAACATTGAGAGATACAAGGCAAGACTTGTTGCTAAAGGATTCACTCAGAAAGAAGGAATCGACTACACGGAGACTTTCTCTCCTATATCTAAGAAAGATTCCTTGCATGTAATTATGGCATTAGTAGCCCATTTCAACTTGGAGTTGCAACAAATGGATGTGAAAATGACATTTCTCAATGGAGATCTAGAGGAGGAGGTTTACATGAAACAACCTAAAGGATTCCCCTCTAGTGATGGTGAGCAATTGGTTTGCAAGCTCAAGAAATCCTTATACGGTTTAAAACAAGCATCCCGCCAATGGTATTTGAAATTCCATAATGTAATTTCTTCTTTTCGTTTTGTAGAAAACATTATGGATCAATGTATATACCTAAAAGTTAGTGGGAGTAAAAAACAAATTCTTGTTTTATATGTGGATGACATTTTGCTAGCAACCAATGATAAGGGTTTGTTGCATGAAGTGAAACAATTCCTCTCTAAAAATTTCGATATGAAGGATATGGGTGAGGCATCTTATGTCATTGGCATTAAGATCCATAGAGACAGATTTCGAGGCATCTTGGGTCTATCTCAGGAAACCTATATTAATAAAATTTTAGAGAG
>ML807892.1:175666-193078 GCA_009831015.1 Picea engelmannii
TTTATGTGCACCTTAATTTGATTTGAGAGAATTCATCTATGTAGGACCAAGAATAAACATAAGGTTTATTCATTAAGAAATTGTTGCCACATAAATTATAAAAGAAATAAATACATAGTAATACATGGAAGATAATACTCGTCTTAAGAGGACTTATCGCCATGATTCATGTATCTATTACTTAATACGGATTATCAATAGGTTTTAAGATGAGACATTAAGATTGGAAGTATGGACCAAGTAAGAGAATGTAAGCTCTCTTAACCATATTCAACTGCCACCAGCTCCTTCAGAAACCAACCGGAACCATATTCAACTGCCACCTTAACCATATTCAACTGCCACCAACTCATTCAGAAACCAACCGGAACCATATTCAACTGCCACCAGCTCATTCAGAAACCAACCGGAACCGTATTCAACTACCACCTTAACCGTATTCAACTGCCACCAGCTCATTCGGAAACCAACCGGATGTAACTGTTTTCTTGTTGGGAGCTTCTGGAATGGTCCATTACTCCATCTAGGGTTCTCTACCTAGATCTGTGGAACAGCTGACACATAGCCAACAAAATCTTGATGGAATCTTGGCTATAAAGACTTATGTTTGGTCCCCAAGCTTGTTCAATCAATACCCTTTAGTCTTACACCATCAATCAGAGTGAGTAGAGCTTGGAAGTGCCATACGGAAAACAAAACTAGTGTGGAACTAGGAAAACTTCTACAGCAATTAGTCAAACCCAAGAAGCATCAATGGTCAGAGGTATGATCCATTCGGCATCTAAATTTTGATTCTTTTAAAAAAAATTATTCCACATTTAGAATCGAATTAATTATATCATTTTAGGCTCTAATAGACCAAAGAGATAGTCGTAGGATGTTATTTGAACAACATTATAACCAATACGGCGATATGGTATAGTAGTGAAACATACAAGTTTGATTTAAGTTGTGGAATTCCCCAATGACTTGAACAAATTCAAACTAAGCCATAGTGACCAACCAATGATTCCAATTCAAGGGAATTCGAGTTGTAGGATGTAGCCAACGATTCAATTAAGGGAGTTAACCATGTACGCAACTTGGAAAATTCCTTGTTCTTCTTGGACACACTATGGAGAAAATGTGTGTTATAGAGGGAAAATACAACTTTGTTGCATTTATATTGAATGGTAAACACAATGAAATTCACCAACAAGGAAAATAGAAGAAGGAAGGCCAATCTAAATTATTTTTGTGACTTACATTGTATTAGAGCAAAAACAACAATCAAGAAAACACTAAATTAGTCGTGAGTACTTGATTGAAGGTGAAATTGTGATGTGAGATGCGGTTTTCACTATTAACTAGTAACACATTAACCCACGATCAAATAAATGCTAACATAATGAGAAATTAAAATATCAATACAATCACGCACCATAAAAACATTAGTCTCGAAACCCAAATGGGAAAACCAAAATTGGATGGCTTCTACTCATGCTCAAGAATTGTTACAAATAAGAGTTATACATTTTTTTTTTGTTTGTTAATTTGTGCGGGACCTGTTGACTCACGATTAACCTGTGGCTTGAGAAACTGCGACTCAAGGGCATCTAAGCCGTCAAAATCACCCGGGGATCGCACTTGGCCTGAGCCACACCAACCCTTAACATGGTTGGATTTTTTGTCCCCGCAGGTTTCGAACCGGTGACTTTAACATCACAGAGTGGCTTAACAACACACTCCGTCACCGACTGTCCTACACCTCAGGGACAAATAAGAGTTATACATTGTCTGACAAGCCAGGGATGAATTAATCCATGCATTGATTTTTTAGTAATGTGTGAGCCATATTAAAATACATTGATATGGCCTTTGGTTTCACAAGTCCGATGACTTAAAGGACAGATGCTTCACCGCGTCATTGAAAATAGAAGTCGACAAAATGTGGGCCATTGGAAAGAGATGGTAAAATTTGGGTTTCCACCCACCACAAACTTTTCCATCACTACGTGTTTTACTTTTGGATTTTCTTGGAACACTGATCTCTTTCCATCCACCATTATGTCGTAGGGATTACCTCTCCCTTTGTGGGTGGGGTTACTATCATTTTTACTTTACTTTCACTTTGATACTACATGGTTATAATGGTATAATATGAGTAATTTTCTTATGGTGTACATAAATGTTGTAATTGATTATTAAAACAAAATCCATCTATTTATGGTGTAATGATCCAGATTATTTTAGGAACAATATGAAGGTAGAGGTCTAACAAAGAATTACACAAAGATACAGAAAAGAACACAGTAATACAGTAAAGCTCAATTTTTTTTAATGATTCTCTTAAATACAAAAGACTTTAAAATGAAAAAGCACACAAGCTAGCTAGAATGGTGGTAGCTTATCTCTAAGAAGAGATGTGTCGACTATGCCCATTCACAAGAAGTTGGTCACAATGAGGCTCTAAAGGAATTTTTTAACATAAAGCATAAATGACGAAACCCTAAACATCCAAAAACCTAACCTTGGGAGATGAAGCACCAAAAGTCATGTGCGCCTCGATGGGGTAAGTTGGCACATCAACTTCCTAGGGTCAAAACTTTTGCATACAATCTTCGTTTTAGGTGCATGATAGCTCGTTGGAAATAACTATCTGAGGACTATACATGTTGTCTTTGCACTCTAGATAAATCCTGTAGTGTGACTGTGGCATGTCCAAAAAACGTTGTTTAGGGCCTCAAAACGACCCTGAAAGTTTAGGACCTGAAAAACTAAGAAAAAACTACCAAAATCAAAATTGGTCTTTGAGCTAGTGGAATAGGTGGGTGGCCACTAATATCCACCTAGATCATGTAAATAAATGAAAATATTGGATTGAGTTCATGTGTTCCCCTCCACCTCTAGACTTCAATCTAGGCCAATCACTATGTTCTCCACTTACTTTTACTTTATCTTTAATCAATAAAATCTCATCATAATTAATCAAATCAAAAGTATATTAACTTTCCATCCTTCCAAACCTTCAAGTTATATGATTTTTTTTTATAAATATGTATTATTTAATCATTTTGAAATATATGTTATTTAAAGATATAAAAGGATTTATTAGTCCCTACCCTTAGGGCTGAGGGACTAATAGTAATTGGTTTTTCAGTCCTTACACACAAACCAATACAAACAAAGCATTTTAACCAAAGTATTTATGGATCCATACAATTTTCTAGCTCAAATTTCATTTTGTATCCTATGTTTTTAATTCGACGTCTTATTTGGCCTCATACAGGCAAACTTATTGCAAACTTAGAATAAGCTTCACATTGTTGAGAGAGGTTTCAAGAGTTTTGGTCTTTACAGATTAATTCTAGATCTGTGTCTAGCATTAGTTCCTAAAATTAAATGTTAGAATTCCTCCAATGTGTATAGAAAAATAAGCTTTGATTACACGTAAAAAGAAGTTGTTCATGACACACAACATCAGTCTTTCCCCTCCACTACCATCTACACTACCATGCAAATGGTTCCCTAGATTTTCATACTAAATTAGTCAGTCCATAGTTTCCTGTCCTCCTCAAGAAATCGGTCGATGAAGCCCAAGCGGGTGTTGCAAGTACTACAGGCTCCTTCAATCCCGCTTTGATTCATTTTCACCTTCATTCCTACATTGATTCATTTAAACTTCTATTTAAATATGAATATATTCATAAATCCATGGTTGCTACTATTGAATTTGTTTACAGGTGGAGGAAACATACCTTTAAGATAGAATGAAAGAAGAAGTTATTTAGCATAGAATGAAAGAAGAATTTATTCAGCAGTCAAGGAATGGAGGAGTCAACAAACCAGTTTTGTGGAGTTGAAATCTTTTACTTCTTTGCTTTCACTTGATCTGCTTAGGCTTCTGTGCATCTCGGCCATACTTTTCAGCTTCTGTCCATCTCGGCCATACTTCTCATCGATCTGCTTCAGCTTTTGTTAATGAGCATTCAAGGAATGGAGGAGTCAACAGACCGGTTTCGTGGAGCTGAAATATTATGCTTCTTTTCTTTCGCTTGATCTGCTTCGGCTTCTATGCATCTCGTCCATACTTCTTAGCTTTTTGTCCATCTCAGCCATACTTCTCATCAATCTTCTTCAACTTCTATCCATCTCGGCCATATTTCTCATCGTCCCCAACACTTGTTTTATGGGCAACACTAGAAAACTGCAAACTACTTTATGGCTAAAATTTACTTCCTTTGTCCTCTTGTAGGTGTTGGAACCAAATCTTACTTGCGATTCCACCTATTTTGAAAAGAGGTGGTCGCCAATAGCTATCAATTTTATCATCTTGCTACTAGTCCTAGGATAGAGGGGGTTACAGAGGCCCCTAGCCAGTGCTACAGTTTGTTCATCCTTAGCCCTTTCCTCTCGGACAAGTAGAAACAAGGATCTGAAGCCTGACCACCAAAGAAACGGTCCTGATTGGGGCCATTGACTTGAATACGTGCTCCTTCTCATCCCTATTGTGTTCCCTGTGTCCCCTGATATGTTGTTGGGGTGAATCAGTACTAGGTTGACCCCATGGAAAGACCAGCAAATTACATGGAGAATGACCTAGTACTCGGTTGACCCCGTGGAAAGACCAGCAAATTACATGGAGAAGGACCTAGTTTTTGCATCTATACTCTAGGTCTGTGTGGAGCATATCACACCCAAGGGCGAGGTCGTTACATAAGAGAGTAGAGCAGGCCTTTCTATTTCCTTGTGTCCATGTCTCCCCATCGCGGTCTCGTGTCCATGCTCACTATTGTAAATGAATCATTGTTTTTTGTAGTATATGTTTCAAAAGGCCGAACAACAGTACTTAAGGGATGGATGGCTTTCACAATTCCCTCACATTGCAACCAAAACTCCCCAGGCGACATCATATCACACTACCGATCCAAAACCAACAGATCTTCCAAATTCTCTTTCCATTCAGGATGAGCTTCTGCGGTCTTCTCGAGTATTTCAATAAAGTCTCTAGCAAAAATCATGCTCAACAAAAAGAACTGTGTGAGAGATACGCGTGGAACATGATTTCTGGGTGAGACACGCGTGGAACTTCATGGCAAAGCAGCAACTCGTTTCTAGGTCAGACACTTGGTGGAACATGATTTGTGATCACATATGTGAGTTTGTGCATGCATGCTACGTGGAGGGATAAATCACTTAAAATCTTGACTTCAACTTTGATTATAATATATTATTATTATCTACGATTTTAATGTAACTTATGTAGAGGAAACTCCATAAGTTGCATTTTAGCTTTAACTCGATTCTAAAATATGCGGAATAAAACTCTTTAAAAGAATCAAAATTTAAATGCCGAATGGATCATACCTCTGGCCATTGATGTTGCTTGGCTTTGACTAATTGTTGTAGAAGTTTTCCCAGTTCCACACTAGTTTTGCTTTTCGTATGGCACTTCCAAGCTCTTCTCACTCTAATTGATGGTGTAAGACTGAAGGAAATTGATTGAATTAAGCAAGCTTGGGGACCAAACAAAAGTCTTTATAGCCAATCTTCCATCAAGCTTCTATTGGCTATGTGTTAATTGTTCCACATTAATTTAGTTAGAGAACCGTAGATGGAATAATGGACCATTCCAAAAGCTCCCAACAAGAAAACGGTTCTGGTTGGTTTCTGAACGAGCTATGGCAGTTGAATACAGTTCGGGTTGGTTTCTGAATGAACTGTCGGTGGTTCAATACAGTTAAGGGAGCAGCAGTTCAATACGGTTAAGGCGGTTCCGGTTGGTCGAACGAGCTGACGGGCTGACGGCAGTTAAGGGAGCTTACATTCTCCCATTAGGTCCATACTTCCAATCTTAATGTCTCATCTTAAAACCTATTGATAATCTGTATTAAGTAATAGATACATGAATCATGGTGATAAGTCCTCTTATGACGATTATTATCTTCCATGTATTACTATGTATTTATTTCTTTTATAATTCATGTGGAAACAATTTCTTAATGAATAAACCTTATGTTTATTCTTGGTCCTACACAGATGAATTCTCTCAAATCAAATTAAGGTGCACATAAATATGAGGAAAACATCACAATAATTAATAATTTCATTAAAATAACATTGTCCATACAATGAGAAACTACATAATGGAACCAAGTCCCATATTCATTACATGCTCCTTGAATTTAAATGGTGGCATGCCCTTAGTCAAAGGATCAGCGATCATTAACTAAGTGTTGACGTGCTCAATGACCACTTTCTTTTCTTTAATACGTTCCCTTATGGCTAAATACTTAATGTCGATGTGTTTATTTCGACTCCCACTTTTGTTGTTTTTATCCATAAAAACAGCAGCTGAAATGTCACAATATATTCTCAATGGCTTGGAGATAGAATCCATAATTCTAAGCCCAGAAATGAAACTCTTAAGCCATACACCATGTAAAGTAGCCTCAAAACAGGAGACAAACTCGGCTTCCATAGTGGAAATGGCAATCAAGGTCTTCTTGGCACTCCTCCATGATACAGCTCCACCGGAAATCATAAAAGTGTATCCCGATGTTGATTTGCATGAATAAACACATCCAGCAAAGTCAGAATCTGAGTAGCCAATTACTTCCAAATTGTTTGTCCATCTATACATAAGCATGTAGTTTTTGGTTCCTTGAAGGTACCTCATTACTTTCTTTGTAGCTCTCCAGTGGTCTATACCTGGATTACTCTGATATCGTCCCAACATTCCCACAAAAAATACAATGCCGGGTCTTGTTCAGACCTGAGCATACATTAGGCTTCCGACAGCAGAAGCATATGGAATGTTATTCATTTGTTCCCTTTCAAAATTGTTCTTCGAGCATTGGTTCAAATTGAACCTATCACCCTTCACAATGGAAGCTATACTTGGTGAACAATCCTTCATCCGAAATCTCTCTAAAATTTTATTAATATAGGTTTCCTGAGACAAACACAAGATGCCTCGAAATCTGTCTCTATGGATCTTAATGCCAATGACATAAGATGCCTCACCCATATCCTTCATATCGAAATTTTTAGAGAGGAATTGCTTCACCTCATACAACAAACCCTTATCATTGGTTGCCAGAAAAATGTCATCCACATATAAAACAAGAAAACAAATTTTACTCCCACTAACTTTTAGGTATATACATTGATCCATAATGTTTTCTACAAAACCAAAAGAAGAAATTAAATTATGGAATTTCAAATACCATTGGTGGGATGCTTGTTTTAAACCGTATAAGGATTTCTTGAGTTTGCAAACCAATTGCTCATCATCACTAGAGGGGAATCCTTCAGGTTGTTTCATGTAAACCTCCTGTTAGTGTCAGAAGTCACTCCTGGATTGCAGTAGGAGCAGAGCCCGACGCCCATCAGTTTTATGTCACGATTTGTTTGTAGAGGGTGATCAACTGGAAGAAAACTCAAAACGATATCATTCTAATTCCAAAACTAGGCTGGACATGCACAGGTAGCTGAGGTCTAAGTCAAACTTGAAACAGTGAGTTGTAGTAAGGGTGAGTAGGGGGAAGACTTCTATGAGGAAAAGTTGAGGGCTGCTATAGGCATCGAGCTTCTAACAGTCTGTGGAAGAAAAACTTGAACGTAGGAACTTCTTATGCTCAAATGAAGGCAATACTGGAGAATGTAATGGTGCTAAAATGAATCTTTTACCTTAACACAGTCACATACATTCACACGAGTCAGTCGATAGTGAACTCTCTCGGTAAGAGATGAAACTAGATGGAATAAGAAAAATTGTCTGTCATAAAACAAGAAATCTCACATACATATACATAACCAGAGAACTAGAGTGTATTAAAACTTTACAATCGGGAGCTTTGCTCTACCACTGATAGATTACAAAAATGGTGAAAACGCCTTCATATACTCCATCAAAACCCCAGCAGCGAAAACAAGAAACAACAATAAAAGAATTACATTTTCATGGCTTCTAACAGTCTGCGCATGCAGACTCTAGACGATCATGCGCTTCTGGCAGACACAATCGGACCCCTGATTGTCCTGCAGGTGAATCGACATGCTTTTAGTCCTCTGTCGGACTTTCCATTTATATTGGAGATGATGTTTAACCACCTCCAGCAACTACAATATCTACTATATAGGTATCAGGAACAGTCTTTGTCAACTCTGCCTCCTAGGACGTGGAGGTCTCCTCCTGGTGCCACCTGGATCAGCTGAACGGTTGGACTGCTACGCGGGAACCCTTGTGGTGGATGTGGACGAGGGTACAACGACGGGGTGAAGGTGTGAACACTGCGGAGGCAGTGGCGGGAACCGTGACATAGGCTGAGGGATGTCATGCGGTCTGAAAAGGACATAGGTGGAGGCAACGTGGAGTGCAGGGGTACATGTGAATGGTGGAAGGTTTTGAGGTGGAGATGACTAGGGGGGAGAGACACCTGGAGGGAGGTGAGAGGACGATGCGCCGAGGAGGGACCATGTGGGTGGACGTGGCAGGATATGAGAGGGCACTGAACTGAGGAGGGAATGACGTGGAAGCGATATGACAGGCAGGGGGGGCCCACGCCATTCTGGACCCCCCCCTATTCATTAAAGGCATAATAGCAAGGGGGCCCAGAATGGCTCGAGAGTCGTTGATCTAGGCATGTCGATCTGGACCGTTGGAGAAGTGCACGTCGGATTCCGGACCCCCCCCCCCTCGTTAAAGGCAGAATGACGGAGGGGGTGCAGAATTGGACCTCGTCCATGGATCTGAGAGCTTGGATCATGACCGTCCAGATTTGCGCCCTCTTTTTAAATTAAATGCGTCCGAGCCTCGTTGATGGATGAACGGATGAGATGGCCTCGACGCTTAAACCATGAAAATCTTGAAGGGCCCCACTCGTGGCTCAGATATTGTACTATGTGTCCTCAGATGAATGGTCCCAATCCCTTCAGGATTTCTAGCACCGGGAGTTCGTGATGCACTTCCTCCTCAAAATCTCGATTAACCAAACTGCGAAAGCATGGATGTGCACCACATGTCCTTCATAGGAACGGTTGAAATGGCCTTTGACGTTAGAAGAGGGCTACCTCCATTACCAAGCTCGCTTGACGTGACCGGGTGCTAGGACCATGGGCTTAGCTTCAAAGGCACTTATCGGTATTTCGCATTTCGGTGATTTCTGCCACAGTGGATGGGAGGTCCCTTGTCTCTCGAAATGCTGATTCCCAAAACGTCGTCTGGCTGCCACCTGTCCCAACTAGATCAGACGGCTGATAAGATGTCGGCGGCTTGGGGCCTGTCCCATCACATGGCACACGCCAGCACCCTTTTCCCAAGTTTGTGTTTCTTGTGATCGAGTGCCATGACCATGGGTCTGACCGTGGGCCCGACTCTAGGTGCTTTTGTCGTTTCGGGGTTTGGGGTTTCGATATGTATAGTGACAAGAAACCATCACCCTTCGAACTCTCAAATTCCGAAATGCCAACGTGACTAGATCCGCACCACGTGTCCTTTGGATGGACGACTAATAACATGTCTTGCATGTAATATAGGTGCTATCATTGTGCTAATCCCGGTGCAACTCCGCTAACCATGATTTTCCACCACCTGTCGATCTGCTTCTATAGATGAATCGGGGTTGTTGACAATGTAATTTTCCCCGCTTACTTGCTTGGAAGCCTGAAACGAGATTTTTCCGTGTTGTGCTTGGGCGCCTCTCGTGTAACTTGCAGACCTGAATACTCTTGTGTCCAAGACGAAATTTAATGTTAACATTAGGCTCCAAGGGGGATAGAGTCATCCCTATGATGCTCTAAGGACTCATCTGCAGTTCCAGTGCCTTGTTGTTGGGCTATGGGGTCATTTACTAAGCCAAAAAATAAAAACAAACAAAGAACCAAAAGGACAATATTTACAAACAAAGGAGTCGTCTAAGACTCAAACAAAACACTCCTTCAAAAAATGCCCATTTACTGGGCTGCTAAAAACCTCCTCACCCTCCAAATCCTGCAACTTGTATGTGTTATTTGAGAAAACCTAAGAGATTTTGAAGGGACCAATCCATAGGGCGTCAAACTTGATGTGTTTTTCCTTATCCTGTCTGGGTGCATCCCACTTAAGCACCAAATCCCCGATTTCAAATTCTTCTTCCTGACCTTCCTGTCAAAAGCCTATTTGACCTTCTGTTGACGACTATGAGTTGCATCCATCACCTGTTCCCTGATCTGTTGTACTTCCACCATCTGATGAATCCTTCTAACCATATGATCCGGCTCTCCTTCATAATATTGAAAGAACTTTGCCACAGGTAGGATGAGCTGAGTGGGAAAAACCGCCTCCGTCCCATAAACCAATTGAAAAGGTGAGGTGCCCAAGGATTTTTTCGTTGTCACTCGATCGGCCCATAGAGAGAATTTGAGCTTTGAATCACGGGCCCTCTTATTGTCCTCCAACAATATTTTGATGAGCCTGATTAGGATTTTATTGGAAGATTCTGCCAACCCATTTCCTTGAGGATAATAGGGGGTGGAGTGAATCAGTGAAATTTTGAACTGTTCGCAGAACTTAATCAGAGGCTCAGACTTGAAAGAAGCAGCATTATCAGTGACAATTTTGCTGGGACAGCCAAATCTAACTATGATATCTTCTAGGAAGTTGATAATCACCTTGTGAGAAGCGCTCCTGGTGGGGGCTGCTTCTATCCACTTAGTGAGATAGTTTGTCGCAGTCAAGATCCATCTGTGCTAGCCACTTGAAGGGGGATGGATCTCCCCAATGAAGTCCAACCCCCACTGTTGAAAAGGTTTTGAAACTACCATAGGATTTAGTGGCAGTGAGTTGAGTTGTTGTTTTCCTGAAAACCTTTGGCATTTGATACAAGCTCTAACTTCTCTACAAACATCAGTGAACAAGGTGGGCCAGTAGTACCCAGCTCTGAGAATTTTGTGAGTTGTGGTCTTCTAGAAATGATGCCCCCCACAAAGGCTACTATGGAAATCAATCATAACTTTCTGGGCTTCTTGTGGATTCAGGCACCTTAAAAATACCCCTAGAGGGCCTTTCCAGTACAATGCTCGGTCAACGAGGCAATATCTGACCACCTTGAGCTTTAAATATTTCACCTTACTCTTTCCCATTCCATTAGGAGGCCTTAACTCTTGCAGAAAATACAAAATATCTCTATACCAGGTGCATTATGCTAGCGTTAAGTCACCCTAAGAACCTTTGTTGGACGACTCAGCTTGCTAATTTTCTGAACAAGCATTGATGAAGTTAATCCCCAAGGATTTTCAATTGGATTCAGCCAGAAACTTGGCTAAACCCTACCCCTTTATCAACTTGGTGGGCTTAATCTCCAGATCAAACTCCAGGATCTTCGCAATCAATTTACCTCTTCTCCCATCTATGTCAGGTTGTATAAGGATGTCCTTCACAGAGGCTAAAGGAACGTATGCAGTGACTTTCGAGTGCAATACATAGACTCTGAAAGCTCTGGGAGATTTCACCAAGGCATAGGCCTGTTTCTCCATGATTTCATACCTGATTTTTGCATCTCTTAATGCTTTACTGAAGAAGCCAATGGGTTGTTCCCGTCCCCCCTCATTTTTCTACAATAAGACTGTTGCTATTGTATCAAAAGAAGCAAAATAAAAAACTAGGAAGGGTTTGGAATAGTCATGGTTGATCAGCACAGGTGCCTCAATCAGTGCCCTTTTTATTTGGACAAAAGATTCCCTGGGTTCAGCGGTCCATTTCACTTCATTTCCCTTTCTGATCATAATTGTGATGTATTTCACCAGCTCTGCAAAATTTGAGATGAACCTCCTCAGAAATTTAATCTTCCCTAAAAAGGCCTGGACTTCCTTTTTAGACCTGGGAAGTGACAGGGTCTGAATTGCTTCCACTCTGCTGAGATCAATTCTCACTCCTTCTGTTGATACTATATGGCCTAACAGCTTTCCCTCCATCATAGCAAACAAAGATTTCTTGGGATTCAGGGAAAGAACCAAACCTTCGGCATTTCGAGAAAACTTTCCTTAAGTGGTAGTAGTGCTCTTTATTAGACCTGGAGAAGACCGTGATGTCATCTAGGTAAATCACCACAAACTAGTCTTTCTTCCCAATGAAGGCTATGTTCATGGCTCACTAAAATGTAGCTCGTGCATTCATTAGTCCAAAAGGAATTTTGGCATACATAAATGTGCCCCAAGGAGTGGTGAAGGTTGTCTTTTCCCTATCCTCGGGCATGACTAATATCTGATTATAACCGGAAAACCCATCGATCATGGATATCCTGGATGCACCAGTTACCCTCTGTAGTATGTGTTCCATCTTAGGCAGGGGGTAATTGTCCTTTCTTGAGCTCCTGTTCAGATTTCTAAAATTAGCACAAAGCCTGATTTCGCCACTTTTCTTCCTCATCGGGACCAAATTGGCTACCCATTCAGAATATCTCAAGGGGACAATGATTTGGGCCTCTAACAACTTCTTCACTTCTTTCTCCATGGCAGGCAGTAACATGGGATTTATCTATCTTAGCTTCTGCCTAAATGGCCTAGCCCCTTCTTTCAGTGGGATCTTGTGTTGAATGACGGATGTGTCATATGTCTTGAGGTCTTCATAGGTCCATGCAAACACATCAACAAATTCTCTTAATAACTCAGTATATTCGGCCCTCTATTCTTTGGTCAAACTGTTTGACAACTTGACAAACTTAGGCTCCTCCTGTGTGCCAATGTTGCACTTGGTTGTGTCAGCATCTTCATCTGAAACCCTACCCTTTACTGCCACGTCATTCCCATCAAACAATTTTTCTAAAGGGATTAATCCCCTCGGAATGTGATTGTTAGGCAGCTGAATAATCTGGTGATTAGCAATTTTATTTAAAAACACCTCAAGGTGAGGGTCACCTTCAGGGTTAGGATCCTGATTGATGTGCAACACAGAAAATTCATCGACAAACTGGAGAAATCTTTCTATTTCAAGATCATCTTCAAATACCTTCCAATGCTTGACATTGTCTGGTACAGCAGGCCTATATCTTATTTCAACATCATATTTGACTATAGGTGGCAGACGGATCCTGAACCGGCTAGCTGAGACAACTAAAGAATCAGCCAAAGCATTTTGTTCCCTTGGAATAAAAGAGATGTTGAAAGCTGAGAAGAAATTGTCAATCAAGTCCCGTACCTCCTCTCTGTAAGCTCTGAGCCAAGGATGCTTAGTCTAGTAAGCATTTTTTACTTGCTAGATAATCAACTCGGCATCTCCGAACACTGGTACTTCCTCAATCCCCATTTCTTTTGCAGCCCTTAAACCTAAAACAAGAGCTTCATATTCCGCCACATTATTAGTCGCTTCAAACTCAAGCTTGTATGACAGGGATATGGCTTCCTGACAAGGTGACACAAAGACCACTCCAGAGCCAGCGCCTTCACTAGAAGCGGCTCCGTCGAAAAAAAAATTCCAGACAAAGGTGATTGGGGGAGGTGCCCCGTGATTATCTAAGGGTTGCTTTCTGATTTGGAAAGGGACTTCAGGAGCATTAGTGAGCTGTAACAAACTAGACCCCAAATCAGTGTCTAGCGCAAAGATAGGATGATTGGTAGGGTTTTTCTCCTCGCTAATAATGTAGGCGAGCTGGTCTTCTCTGTGCAGCCTCCTGTGTTCCCCTCCAAAGACTGGAATAGTAGCATATGTGAGATCCATCTGTAATGTTCCTCCAAGATTTTTAATCCAAGATCTTGACAGCAGCATGCTGAACTTGGGAGGAACATCGGCCACTACAATGTCCATGACCACACTCTTCATTGGCAGCTGAAATAGAGATACTGCCAAGTCTTTGATGACTCTGAGGCATTGCACCCTCCTTGAATCGAAAGAGTACAAATCATGATAATTCCTTGTCACTTCCAGCCCCAATTCTTCCATTACTATTTTGGGCATAAGATTATGTGAAGCCCCTGAATCCATGAGGCAGTTATGCAGCACTTTATCATGTATGTTCAAGGATGTGTAGAAAGGAGGGGATGAATCATCTCTATCTTCTACCATGGGACCTAGGACAACTGCTAGCTTTTCATCTTGGAGATTTATGGAGTCCGAGGGAGGCTGGGGGGGCTCAGATTTTAGCAGCTTGGAGAGGGACCTTTTAAAGTCTTCATTTTTAACCAGTTCGGAGAGGGGTACAGGAATTCTAATCTTCTGAATATCATGCTCAAAATTAAAGGAGGAGAGACACTTAGGGGCTTCCCTTACCTTTGAGACAGGTTCCTTGGCTTTTGGGGAAGCATTCTGAGTTTTCTTCTCTTTAGCAGCGGTTGTTGTAGCTTTAGTAGGCCTTTCTGCTATGAGGGGTTGATCCTGGCTATCAAAATTCCCTTCTTTCTTTTTTGACCTGAGATTGTATCTGTTAGGAGTGTTGCTGGCCTTTTCCCCTTTACTCAACTCGTTAATTTGAGTGTTGATAAGGGATTCTTTATATGCAGATTGAGTCAAATGGGGAAAAGGGGAGGTTTCCTCGATGCAGTGAATCTCAAGGTCGAGTTCATCCATCTCCTCCCCTTCCTCGTGAGAAAATAGGCTATTCTGGAGAGGGGTCTAAATCCTCTGATCCTCCCTGTCTCTGCTCCTTTGTTCCTTTGGAAAATTCTGCGACATATTGTTACCAGGCCTCCTGAAACCTCTATTATCAGTATTCTGGGGATTTTTGTACGTGGGCTTCCCTTCTAACGCCCATCTCTCCATCCTAGCCGAAAGGGATTTCAGCACTTAAGTTACCTCGTTTGTCTGAAGGGGAAGGGGAGAGGAATGGGATGGGGAGGCCTCTGTTCTTTTCCTGGATACGTCTCTGTCAGCCTCATTCCTAAGTTGGTCAACTGCTAGTATGTTAGACTCTACCTCCACATCTGCGTCCTGCATATGAGCCAGAGTGGTGGCTCTCCTTTCCCTCAGCAGGAGGCAGAAATTGGGATCAAAAGTGTTGGCATAAGTGATCTTCGCAGAGGCTTTAGAGGGCTTTATCTCAGTGGGGATCTTATTGTACATTTTATTAAACATTTTGGAGAAGTCAGATACAGACTCTCCATTCTTTCTTTTCAAAGACCCAAACTCAATCATGTAATACATGAAGTCCTTTTTGTCTCCCCATTGTCTCAAAAAGGCACTATCCAAATCTTCAATTCCATCAATAGATCCAGGAGGCAAGGCCCTAAACCATTTTCTAGCCTTGCCTTCAAGACTATGGACAAAAATCCTCATCCATACATCTACATGCATGATGACATGATCATCTATAAAAATGTAGAAGGCTTCAAGGTGTTCTTCTGCAGATATGTCCCCTTCGCCCATAAACTTGGGCAACTGCTTGAGGTAGCCCTCTGCTAGGAGGGCATTGAGAGGCTGAGGTAACACAAGGGGGGAGTACCTATCAGCTATTATAGACTCCATTCTGATCATGGGGGGGGGTTGCTCCTACCATGGGAATATTAGGTGGAGGAGAACTTGGAGGCGAAGGAGCTCAAAAAGGGGATATTGGAATGGGAAACAATAGGGGATTTAGGGAGAAGGCTAATGGGATTAAGTCAGCAGATGCTTCTCTTTGCGCAGAAGCGGAAATAGTAACCAGAGGAGGAGTGGTAAAGCTAGGCGTGGGGAAATATTCTGTGGTCCTGGGTCTACGCCAAGGTACAGCTTCAGGGGAGAGGGGAGTGACAAGGATTTCTCCCTCCAATCCCAGACCAGGAGGGGAAAACTCAGTCGGAACACTCCTGAAATTCAGGAAATGTGAAACTTCAGAAATAGGTTTGCTAAGAAACTGAGGAGGAGAAAATGGAGTTCCTACAGAAGGGGATGGCAGATTACCTGGTTCGGTGGCGGAAGCTTCTCCTTTAGAGACCTTTCCATTTCTGAGAACCACCTCCGGATCAGTTTCAGGTGTAGCTAGAGGCAGCTGTGGATGGGACCGTGTGTGTCTACATCTGAAAGCCACAATTAACACGTTAGGTTTGCCACAGTGGAGTCGTCATAATGGAGTTGCCAAGTGCATAGTAGCAATCTTCAAAGGCTCTGATACATGATGCACCTTCATAATTAGAGGCTCAATGTCATTCAATCTTGAGGAAAATTTTCAACTTTCGTCCCTGGCAACGGCGCTAGAAATGTTAGCATCAAAAGTCACTCTTGGATTGAAGCAGGAGCAGAGCCTGACGCCCATCAGTTTTATGTCACGATTTGTTTGTAGAGGGTGATCAACTAGAAGAAAACTCAAAACAATATCATTCTAATTCCAAAACTAGGTTGGACATGCACAGGTAGCTGAGGTCTAAGTCAAACTTCAGACAGTGAGTTGTAGTAAGGGTGAGTAGGGGGAAGACTTCTATGAAGAAAAGCTGAGGGCTGCTATAGGCATCGAGCTTCTAACAGTCTGTGGAAGAAAAAATTGAACGTAGGAACTTCTTACGCTCAAATGGAGGCAATACTGGAGAATGTAATGGTGCTAAAATGAATCTTTTACCTTAACAAAGTCACATACATTCGCACGAGTTAGTCTATAGTGAACTCTCTCGGTAAGAGATGAAACTAAATGGAATAAGAAAAATTGTCTATCATAAAACAAGAAATCTCACATACAGATGCATAACCAGAGAACTAGAGCGTATTAAAACTTTACAATCGGGAGCTTTGCTCTACCATTGATAGATTACAAAAATGGTGAAAACGCCTTCATATACTCCAACAAAACCCCAGCAGAGAAAACAAGAAGCAACAATAAAATAATTACATTTGCATGGCTTCTGACAGTCTGTGCATGCAGACTCTGGACGATCGTGCACTTCTGGCAGACGCAATCGGACCCCTGACTGTCCTGCAGGTGAATCAACATGCTTTTAGTCCTCTGTTGGACTTTCCATTTATAGCGGAGATGATGTTTAACCACCTCCATCAACTGCAATAACTTCTATCTAGGGATCAGGAACAGTCTTAGTCAACTCTACCTCCTGGGACATGGAGGTCTCCTCCTGGTGCCACCTGGATAGGCTGAACAGTTGGACTACTACGCGGGAACCCCTGTGGTGGATGTGGACGAGGGTATGATGAGGGAGTGAAGGTGTGAACACTGCAGAGGCAGTGGCAGGAATTGTGACATCGGCTGAGGGATGTCACGCGATCTGAAAAGGACACAAGTGGAGGCAACATGGAGTTCAGGGGTACGTGTGAATGGTGGAAGGTACTGAGGTGGAGATGACTGGGGTGGAGAGACACCTGGAGGGAGGCGAGAGGATGATGCGCCAAGGAGGGACCATGTGGGTGGACGTGGCAGGATATGAGAGGGCGTTGAACTGAGGAGGGAACGACGTGGAAGCGATATGAAAGGCAGGGGGGGCCCACGCCATTCTGGACCCCCCCCCCCCTCTTCATTAAAGGCAGAATAGAAAGGGGGCTCG
>ML807892.1:216158-243976 GCA_009831015.1 Picea engelmannii
TGGAGGCAGCAATGGAGGAGGATTCACCCATTACCAATTGGGATTATGGCCGCTATAAATTAGCACCCAAATATTATGGCCCCTATAAGATGTTGCAAAGGATTGGAAGTATGGATTACAAATTGGAGTTTCCTCCATCTTCACGTGTACATCCAATTTTCCATGTTTCTTGCTTAAAGAAGGTAATCGATGACAAGACCCCAGTCCAAACTATTTTACCAAAGATTAATGAAAAAGGAAAAATCATACTTGAAACAAGGATTACACGGCTGTGAAATCAAGCAATTACGGAGTACCTCGTCAAATGGAAGAACCTACAAGTGGAAGAGGCAACATGGGAAGATGAGTTAGTCATGCAGAAACACTCGTGGTTAGCTAGGTGTTGAGAAGAACACTTGTTTGAAGGGGAGGGAGATGTTAAGCCCTAGACACAGCCCCATGTTAAGTATAAAACCCCTTATTAAGCCCTGGATATTGAATTATTACATTTTTACCGTTATATTTATATGTAGGCTACAACCCTTCATTATACCCTTTCATTATAATTGTAACCTTTGTCTCCTATATATATACCAAGGATACCTAGTCTTAGGACAAATCATCTTGTCTTCTAAATTGGATATATTTTAAAAGGGGGTTTCCCCCTCGAAGTGGACTATATTCATTGATTGCTTATCATTTTTAAGGCATTGGATCATAACATTAAATAATATCTATATGGAATAGGAAAAATATTAGAACAACCCTACAATGTATATTTTAGAAGTTATGTAGATGTTATGTTTTCTCTAAGAACAAGTTGCACTAGGGATTGTATTTAAAACTTTTTTTATTTGATTAATATATATTATTCATACTACAAAAATATCATGTTTTCAATTTTTAATAAATAAAAATATAAAAAATACAAAATAATTTATAGTATCCTAACAAGAATATAAAATACAATAGAATTTTCTTTGTCTCTTGATAACTGCAATCTCAACTATCAAACCTAAATTTAGTTTATATCAATTACTAAAATTCTAGAATCAAAATTAGATTTTGATCTCTTCCAATTTAGTGATCAAACCTAAGTTTAACTTGTATTACATCATAGTTGGAATTAGCAGTAGTGGATGTGGAGGTAATGATAGAGGAGGATTTAGTCATTGCCAATTGGGAAATAGAAATGGGGATTATAGGAAGGATGTTCAATGCAACTGAAGCAAGTTGCGAGGGAGAATATTAGTTAGGAGTCTAACAAGTGAAAAATATTCTAGGAAAAATTGCAATGAAAAATACTAATGGTGTGTAGAGATATTTATAGACATTAAACCCTTGCAATCTATATTCCCACCGACCAATACAATAAACTAGGAACTCTTTCTAAGAGTTATGTTTCAACATGTTTTAACTAGCATCGAGATGACCCCTATCTCTATGTGTGGAGGTGAAGTGAACATGGTGTGCAACTTGACACTATCCAAGTAAATGAGAAGATGTACACCTAGCAGACCATAGACATCAAGAACTTTACCTTTCATCTATGCACAACAAGAAAATATGAACTAGTATGTTCACAAGTAAAGGACGAGATGCTCTACCATGTTGGTAAAATAAGAAGCTGACAAAATGTAGGGCACTAGAAGCTGACAAAATGTAGGGCACTAGAAAGGAGAGATAGAATTTGGGTTTTCTCCTACCACAAACTTTTCCATCACCGCATTTTCTACTTTAGGATTTTCTATCACCATTATCACCATTATGCTTCAAGGTTCACAATCATTTTTACTTTGCTTTCACCTTGATAAGAGAAATTACATGGTATAACAAAGAGTATAACTTTACATATTTGCAAAGGACAAGATGCTTTATAGATTGCATAAATGTTATAACTAATTATTAAAAAAACCAGTTGAAATGCAAATATGGACTTGGTAAAGCACCGTGTTCAAAACTTCTAATACTTTATATGTTTTTAAACTTCTATTATTTTATGAGGATCGAGAAGTTGGAGGGGGCAACTGCAAGCTAGGGTTTGGTAGAAGAGGCCACAGCAGAGGACAGCATGAGTGCTAAGGGAGGCGTTAATGGAACCTCCTCATACAAGTAGGTAGTAGTAGACAAAGGGAAAGGCCCATGAGACGTAGTTTTCAAGGCATCAATGACAAGCACCTTGAGATCGTAAATGGAAAAGAGTTAGGAAAGTAACCAGAGGAAAGGCAATGGCATGGGGGAAGAAACCAGAGAACCTCATAATGTGGTGCAAGAAACAGTGAGCCCCAATGGGGCTAAAGGGCACAACCCCTGTAAACCAAAGACAACAATGATACCCAAGGTAATACTAGATGATCCGCAAACGCAACTCTACAGTGACCAAATGAAGAGGCATGTGCTAATCTGCAAGTTTATGGGGTTGTGGCCAACATAAATAATGTTGCGCAACTGGATTAAATATCAATGGAAGGCAAGCGAAGAAGTGGATCTCCACTTGGGCTCGAAAGGATTCTTTACATCATTTTTTATGAACCTGGAAGATAGGGATAAGATCTTTGAGGGGGGGGCATACTTCCATGCCTCAGCAAGACTATACATTCAACCATGGAAGGAAAACTTCTCCCCAAAAAAAGAAGCCTTCAAAAATGTGCCTATATGGCTGAGACTTTACACTTTGTCGTTAGATTATTGGTTACCCTCCACCTTTGAAGCAATGGGGAACAAACTGGGAAAATACGTGAAGACATCAGAAGCAAACCTAAAAGGATGGTACACCTCCTACGCAAGAATCTTCATAGAGATGGATGTGTCAGGGGCACTCCCAGAAGCCATAAGCATGGAATTCAGGGACGAGGAATGGATAAAAAACATTGACTATGAGCATATCCCCTTCAGATGTCGGAGATTCCACGAACATGGGCACCTAATAAAAGAATGCTCGGTCATCAAAAAACAAGAAGCGGAGAACACCAAACTACAGCAGGACGAAGATGGGTTTATAAAACCAAACCACAAGAACAGAGCTAACAAGAAACAAAGTAAAACCCCAACAGGGAGCAACTCGGAGGCTAGGAATAAAGCAGAAGGACGAGACAAGACCAACAGAGAGGAGGAAGGAGGAAAGGAAAAAACAAAAGCTAAAGAAGCCAGGGAACAAACTACCAATGAGGATACAGATAGCCCAAGAAAGGGGATGGGACAGGGGGGTAGCACAATTACTCTAGACGGAGAAACCAGAGATACCCCCACCCGCATGCAGGAGGCAGATGGAGACATGGAAATGACTCCAAGCGAGGTAGGAACAGAAGACCCTAATCTCAGAGACATCGTGGAAAGGAAAGGGATCAACCACCCAAACATATTGGAGCAATGGAAAAGGCAGGGCATTGACAATGTACCAGCGAAGCAACTAGATCACATCCAGTACATGTTTCTCCTAAGGGAGGAAGCCAAATCCATAGGTCTCAAGCGCACACACAGGGAGATAGGACACCTAGGATTCAAAGAAGGAGAAGGACAACCGCAACTCTCACCCAAGAAGACGAGAAGGAAAAAAGGCATGAAATCAAATAGCATAGCTCTCCAAGAACTAGGAGTTCTACTGATAAACTCAGGTAAGATCAAAAAGATATTCCCTAACTCCCCCCCACATGTTTAGATGAAGATTATAACATGGAATATAAGAGGCCTAAACAGCCCACAAAAGCAGAGAATTCTTAGAAATCAACTTAGGAAGGAACAACCGAACCTTTGTTTCATCCAAGAGACAAAATGCAATGTAGACAGAATGGAAACAATCGAGAAAAAACATTGGAGCAAGTACAAGATGATGTTTGTCAAAGGACAGCAAATGGCAAGAGGGATCCTCACATTGTGGAACCCACAAGTGATGAACCTAATAGCAGCTGAGGCTACCAAGCACACATTGTCGGTTAACATGCAAATCATTGGGAATACGGAGATGATCCTATGCACTAATGTGTATGGACCCCAGATGCTAGAGGAAAAGAGAAGAATGCTTCTAGACCTAGAATACCTAAAAACCCGCTCCAGCAACCTCCACTAGATCATGGCAGGAGAATTCAACATCATCACATCACTTACAGAAAAAAGGGAGGCACCAGGAAGTTGGATAGAGATGCGAAATATTTCTCAACATTCATCGACACAGTGGAGATGGTGGACATCAGAACCAATAACGGACACTTCACTTGGAACAATAAATGGATAAACCAACATCAGGTTGTGACAATATTGGATAGATTCTTGGTGTTGAAATCCATCATTAAGCAGGGGTTAACTTTAGATTGTAGCATCCTTCCCTAGGGAGGCTTCGATCACTGGCCAGTCCAATTGGAAGTAGACTTCCCAACCACCCCAAATAATAGACTGTTTAGATTTGATAAATTCTAGATTGAGCATCCCACCTTCAAGGAGAACATCAAACAATGGTGGAGGGAGGAACAACCAGAGCAAGGTACATGGATTTTCAAACTCTATAAGAAACTAAAGTACATCAAATATAAGCTTAGGGAGTGGAACAAGGAAATCTTTGGCAACATAAACCAAGAGAAGGAAAATATTGAAGACAGAATGAGAAAACTCCAAGAAGTGTGCATAGTGAAGGGCTACACAGAGGAACGAAAAAAGGAAGAGATCCAAATGACCTAGGAATGGGAAGGAAGATTCCAGCAGGAAGAAATTCTATGGCACCAAAAATCCTGAATCAGATGGCTAAAGGAAGGAGAGAGGAGAGGAACACCAAGTTTTTCCATAGAACAACCATTTCCAGAAGAGCCCACAACAAAATCCTGAAAATTAAGGATCGGGATGGGATCGAGAGAGAATATCACAAGGAGATAGATAATACTTTGGTAAGCCACTTCCATGGGATAGCCTAGGAACCCAACAAAGACCGATCGGAGGCCATTCAGAGGATTACGCGGCACATCCCCAGACTAATCACCACGGAACATAATAACAACCTAAATAAACCCATAGCTAAGGAGAAAATTGATCAAGTAATATAGGAGATGCCCAATGGGAAAGCCCCAGGCCCAGATGGTTTCATAGTGTAATTCTTCAAAGCCTATTGGGAAGTGGTCAAACACAATGTGTATAGGGTGGTGGAGAACTCTAGGCGGTCGCTCTCCATCCTAAAAGCATTAAATGCCACAATGATTACTCTAATCCCCAAAGAACATGAAGCAAGGACCCCTGACCGATACAGACCCATAGCATTATGCAATGTGGTTTACAAGATAATCTCTAAAGTCATAGCCAATAGATTGAAACCCCTCCTACCCACATTGATTTCCCAAGATCATGCGGGTCTTGTGGAAGGTCAACAAATCATGGACAACATCATCCATGCTCATAAGATAATTCACAACTTGAAAATCCAGAGGAGAGGGGGGATGATAACACAACTAGACCTAGCAAAAGCCTATGATAAAATCAACTAGCACTACATGGTTAAGACTCTGGAAGCTTTTGGTTTCTCCCAACATTGGATCAGCTAGATTATCAGCCTAGTCTCAACGACAAGTTTCTCGCTCTTGATAAACGGAGCCCCAGCCAAGCCCTTTTGGCCTACTAGGGGCATCAGACAAGGAGACCCGATATCCCCCTTTCTGTTCATCTTGATGATGGAAGGTCTTAGTCGAAGCATCAAAAGCACAACAGCAGCAGGAGAAATTACAGGCATCAAACCTTTCAAAAACTGCCCTACTTCCACACACCAACAAGTCATGGATGATACCTTACTCCATGGAATACCCACGGTCAAGGAAGAAAAAACTTTCAAAGGGATCTTAGAAGAGTTTGGGAAAGCCTCGGGAGACGAGATCAACCATTCCAAATACATGATCTACTTTTTCAACACCAACCCTACTATCCAACGAAACCTAGCAAATATTTTGGGCTTTGAGCGCAAAACTCTCCCAATTAAATACTTGGGCATCCCCCTGATGGACAGAGTTTACAAAATGGCAACCTGGGAAGGAATGATAAAAAAGATACATGAGAGGGTGAAAAACTGGGCGTACAGATCCCTCAACCTAGCGGGGAGACTGGTACTGACCAAGTCGGTTCTACAAGCAATTCCAACCTACATGATGGTGGTATTTCCCACCCCCAAAGGGATACTACAAAAATTAAGGACCATCCAAAGGGACTTCCTATGGCGAGGAGAGGAAACTAAGAAAAATGGGCCCTGGTGGCTTGGGAGAAGGTTTGCAAGCCAAAATGAAAAGGAGGATTGGGGTTACAAGATCCACATGTAACCAACAAAGCCTATGGGGTGAAACTATGGTGGCGATGGGTTAAAGAAACTTCTACCCCATGGGAAACCCTCTGGAAGGCCAAGTATGCCTCGGACATAACCGATCAGGACCGAATTCGTTTTATGGGCACTAGGGAGGGATCAGCAATCTGGAACCTAGCCTAGCGCAACAAGACCTGGGTCTAGACACACAGTTTCTGGGAAGTAAGGAATGGTAAAACAGCCATATTCTGGAAGGATGCCTGGAAACAGGAACCCAAGATGGGAAATCTGGATAGGGAGGAACTTCAACGAGACATGATCGTGCAAGTCAAAACCAACGTCCACCACTATTGGAAGAAAGCAATAGATCGAAACAGATGGAGAATCTAGGATAATTTCAACTCCCAAACTAGCAATCGAACCACAACCATTGCGAAATAAGTGGAGGAGGAAATGAGGAAAAAGAAAATTGCAGCCTCGGATGAAGAAGACCAATTAAGATGGGGTTGGAAAAATGGTGGGGAATTCAATTTGAAGTAAGCTCGACATTATATCAAGGAAAAGGACCAAGAAGATTCAACACAACTATGGGATAAGCTCTGGAGTAGCCCCCAGTGGCCAAAAATAAAAATCTTCAAATGGTTAGTACTTAAAAACCGAATTCTAACATGGGAAAACCTGAGAAAAAGGGGCTTCATAGGTCCGTCACGGTGCCACCTCTTTCAAACAAAGGAGGAAACAACAAATCATCTCCTCGATGAATTTAGTTACACAACAGAGATCTAGGACTGGGCAGTAGGTATTTTTCGACAGTCCAATAGGAACTGAGGTAACATTTGTGCAACCATTAATAACTGGAAGGAGAGTTACAGTGAAAATGAAGAGGTGAATCTATGCTGGACTCTCATTCTGGGGATGATCATATGAACAATATGGAAAGAAAGGAACCGGCGCATCTTCAAAAATGAAATCCTTCCGGAAGGGAAAATCAAAGAAAAAACAATCTCCATGACAAGAGAAATGGTGGAGAGCCACAACTACCAGAATGGGAATGCGCAACTTACAGGACGGGACTCTAGAGTCCTAGAATTTTTCCACCTAAAAGACGAGCGCAACCGTACCCAAACAGGGCGACGAACACCACAACTCCAACTAGGTGAGCGCAACTAGAACCCCCCTCTAGCAGGGTCACTCAAGTTGAATTTCGACGGGGCAGAAAAAGGAAACCCAGGCATGATAGGAATGGGTGGGGTTATCAAGGATAGTGGCGGCAACATAATCCAGTTGTACGTCGACAACATGGGAAAGTCAACTAACAACGTCGAGGAATTCAGAGCCCTGGAGATAGGACACGAGATCCTAAGCCGAGAAAGGATGACAAACACAATCGTGGAAGGCAACTCTACTCTGGTAATCAACACGGTGAAGAGACTCCAAAATGGCACCAGAGTGGGCAAAGTTCAGAGACACTAGCGCTAGGCACACTCCCTGCAAAAAATCTAGGAGCATCTACAAAATATGAACATAGTGGAGTTGCGCTGGGTACACAGGTCAACAAATGGCCTGGTGGATAGAATCACTAATGAAGGGGTTAGCAAGGAAGAATCAGAGTTAGACACCACCTGGAGCAATATCCCAAACGGTCAATTCAGAACAGACTGCACACAACTAGCGACAAAATACCGTGATGGAAGCTTAAGTATGAAAGGTCACATCGAGAGGAGTGATGTTAGGCCAATAGGAGGGCATGACAAAGCCAGGCAGAATCTTCATGGCCAACACCCAATTACAAGTGACAATGTGGGATATGAACACACACCAAATGGAGGTATGACCTTGAGGTCACATTAGTAGAAAGAAGTGCAAGGCTAAGGCAGGGGAAAGTACAAAAGCGACTTAGCAGGTCGGGAGTGACGTAGGACAAAAGTTGTTACCATGCACCAGTCGGATCACACCCCTTCCAAGAACAGGTATGGTGAAAAGAAAAGTTGGTTACACAACGAGCAGGGACAAAGACCGGCACAGGGATAATGGACAAACTATCATGGTCACACATACCATAACAGGGGAAAAGGATGGGAAGGACCACCTCTACGGGTAGACCATTATTGCATGGACGAGCCCACAGCAGGAGAACTTCCATAAGAGGCAAAACACTAGGAATCGACACAGTTGGACAAAGCGCAACAGCAGAATCTATCACAAAAACAAGGGTTCGGCAAGAAAGAACCCCTGGGTAGATAGGAACAGGAGGATAATTCAGGGAAAGAACTACCACAAGCTAGCCAAGATGGTGCGTATGAAGAAAACGCACATCAAAAGAAACACCCAGATGGACGAAAATCCGATAAGCCAGAGGAAAATTTCAAGGATGGAGCAAGTAGCCCAAGACGCCAAGGGCACCTTCCAAGCGATGGTCGAACCGAAGGGTCAAGCGACCATCACCAGATGGGAGAAGGAAATCACTGCCAAGCGCAAAGGCAAAGTCTGGGAGGAACTGAGACAGGAAGCGGACTAGATAAAGGACCCAAGGACCACGCAGTCCAGGGAAACACTTTACCACAAGACGGTATAGATGGTTTGGCAAACAAAGATGTTAATAGCCAAAGTGAGCACAGAAAATAAAGTTGTCAGTCAAAAGGGTAACAAGGCACAAAAAAAAATACTAAAAGAAATCATGAGTTGCCTCAGCACCCTGGATGCCAGTACAAAACAAATTGCAGAGGACCAGAAGAATCAGAAGGAGAAGCTAGAGTGAATGGCTACCCAATTCCACTTATACCTGCGCTACATCCACCATATGGAAATTACTCTTGATGATGGGAATGGAGCACCATCCCGGATCAGGAAGACCCACATGGTGGCCCGGTGGGAGGAGAGCAAGGACAAGGCTAAAGAAGGAAAGAAGAATCTCATAATCATGGAGTAGCGTTGGGTAACAAATGACCAGGGAATATTACTGGGTCAGTCTTAATTGTTGTCTTGTGTTTTTCTTTAGTTTTCTGGTTTTGTTATGGTTAGCCTGTCAAAATTGAATATGACGGTACTGGACTGATTTCCCAATGTGGCGATCCAGATATACCCCTATGATATCTCAAAGAACGCAACTTCGGAACCCCTGGGTTGGATTACTTTTTGGCAAACCAAGGAGTTCCGTTTTTTTATATATTAGTCTTTCTTAGTAATATAGATACTCACACTCACTTACAAAAAATAAAAATAAAAAACTTCTAATATTTTATATGTTTTTTTTAATATAAAATGTATACACACACACACACACAATGCCTCAGGAAAACTCCTAGGGAGTCCCCACTTCTCCTCATTTTGAGGATGATACCCAAGGTAAACCCTACATTCTTTTAGCATATTTAATGCAAAAGAAAAACACAAAATGTACAACTGCAAAGTAAACATGAAATTATTGCAAAAGAGCTTACTTAGTATAATATTTCAATTTGTACAAACTTATAATCACATGTATATCACTTTAAGAGTTTTCACATGAATACACAACTATATAATATGTATTGTAACTTGAACATGTATACAAAAGTTAAGATGTTTTATGCCCTCCAGACAAAATGTACAACTACAAAGTAAATATGAAAATATTGCAAAAAAGCTTACTCAGTATAGTATTTCAATTTGTACAAACTTCTACTAACATGTTAAAAGTTTTCATTTAAATACAAATATATAATATGTATTATAAATTGAACATGCAACTACAAAATAAATATGAAAATATTGCAAAAGAGCTTACTTGGTATAGTACAAACTTCTAATAGCATGTATATCATGTTAAAAGTTTTCACATAGATACAAATATATAATATGTATTATAAATTGAACATGCATTCAAAGGTTAAGATGTTTTATGACCTCAACACAAAATGTACAAATACAAAGTAAATATGAAATTATTGCGAAAGAACTACTTTGTATAATATTTCAATTTGTACAAACTTTTAATAATATGTATATCATTTTAAGAGTTTTCACATAGATATAACTATATAATATGTATTACAATTTGAAAATGCATACAAAGTTTAAGATGTTTTATGCCTTCAACCCAAAATGTACAACTAGGAAGTAAATACGAAATTGGATTTCATATGTGTTCGTCCACTTCAATCTTTGTCAATCACAATCTTTGTCAATCATAGTATTCTTCACTTTTATTTTCACTTTTAATAAATAAATATTTTATCAAATCAAAAGAATATTCAAACTTTCAAAACCACCAATGCATGGTATATTTTTTTAATACATCTTGGTTATTCATATTTAGAATAAAACACTTTATTGGTTTGGAAATTCTTTAATTTTTACACACTTCTAATATTAAATGTTCATCCATGTGCATTTGTGCTAATTATTAGAATTTTTGTTTGATATGTTTTGGGTCATGAGGAAAAGAATCCCTCTTAACTCCATTGCTTTATTAATTGGTCCAAGCTTATAATAGTAAATATTGAGGTATGTGAATTTGTGTTAATCATTAGAATTTTGGTTTGGTGTAAATGTGTTATGAGGAAGGGAGTTTCTTTTAATTCCCTTGTTACCCATTGTGTTCAATGTGGTCAATTTCAAAATTTCTTTTGGAAATAAGTTGGTTATGTTGTCCATGAATGTTGTGAAAGACATTCTATCCCATCGTCTCGTTCTTTTTAAAAGTGATTAATTTCTTCATTTAGATTTTATCATCTTTGAGGTTGAAAATCCCACCAAACTGAAGGGTAACTAGTGTGGGAGCCCATTATTACTAAACCTAAAGAAAGTTTGTATCATTTTCATTGCCAACTTATAATTACCACACCATCCATTGATTATCACTCTTAATAGATGTTGAGTGATCTGGGGATCTGAACCCACAATATATGTGGAAAATGTGATTGTCCTTGCATCCAACTACATTGTTTTGTTTTCCTCCTTGTCAGTGTCCTAATTATTTTCCTTGTAGATATTATATAATTTTGTATTTTGAATACAAGATTATTACCTTTGGTATTCATTTATCTCAAAGAAATGTCTCTAGAAGAAAATGATCATCCCAATCATGATAGCACCAACATGGAATCACCATACAATGTGAAGTCCCTAACATTACATTGAAATTCCAGAGATATCATTATGTATATTGCATGAATCTTAGCATAGTTATTTAATCATTTTCCAAGCCCACTTCTAAATGAGGAAGCCTTGTTTTTATCCAGAACTAGAACTCCCCCAACTCCATGCATGCATGACATACCAAGTGAAGCCCCTGTTGTTTTTATTCATATAAGATATAATCGATATATTATTACAATGATGAGTGTTTCATATATAGGGAACATATGGTGACCATTCATGAAAGGATGTGTCCCTTGAATAATCAATAACTATTTATTATTATCATTTACTTAATATATATGATATTTAATAATCAATAATTATATTATTAATTATTATTCTAAGAGAATGTTTTCTCAATGTTGTCCAAACATCAACACTCCCTCTCAACGAGGGAGACATTCTGCATCATGCCAAGCTTGTCTTTGAAGTATACAAACTTCACCCTAGACTCATGACACTTTTCTATCAGTCTTGGGAGACGTCTCTCTCCCACTTGAACCTAAGAGAAACTCCTTCTACGGCTCTCCCTCTGAGCCAATTAACTCTCTCTAAGATTAGGCTCACTCTGGGTCTGCATGTAATAGCATATAGCATCTTGACTCTTTATTATTCCTTGTCAAATTACCATGACTATGCCAAAGACCACACCGGGATATTTCACCATGGGTACACACTTATGAGTGAATGTCGGTCTGATGCTCACTGACACGTAGAAATCACTTCAAGCACCTCGAGTCCATATTATTCCTGTCATGATCAAGGAAGGACTATGTCTAGGCCCATTTACAACAAGTGCACCTTTATGATAAATGTATCCTATCTCCCTTGGTCTGCAGCCCAATCTAGAAGAAGTTATGCCCGATGTTGAAACATCAACACTCCCTCTTAGCTAGGGAGGTATCTTTCCATAGTAGTACACAACTACTTTCCAGAGACACACAGTCTCTACTAGTGGTACACAACCACCATAATAGCAAAAGTTTTGTCACACATGGAACTCCCATGTGGACTTCTAGAGGCTACACCCTCTAGAAACAATAGGGTCAACTCCCTTGACATGTCCTCATGTGTTGTCCACATGGGACGTTGGGATATAAGCCCAAATGCACTTATCTCTTCTCGAATAAGTGTCCCACTTATTCCTTCTCGAATAAGTGTCCTCACAGATCAACTCAACTCAACTCACAGAGGGTATGATCTGGAGATGTTTTGTCACACATGGCACTCCCATGTGGACTTCTAGAGGATAAACCCTCTAGAAACACTAGGGTCAACTCCCATAGTGTATGACATCAAGGGTCAACTCCCTTGACATGTCCTCATGTTCTATACCCATGGGACATTGGGCTATAATCCCAAACGCACTTATCCCTTCTCGGATAAGGGCCCCACTTATCCCTTCTCGGATAAGTGTCATCACAGATCAAATCAACTCAGTCACAGCAGAGTACGATCTAGAGAATGTCTCAGAAAGCTACAAACATCAACACTCCCTCTCAGTGAGGGAGGCATTCTATGCCATGCTAATTATGTCACAGAAGTAATTCAACTTCATCCTGGTTTGGTAAGAACATCAGCAACCTGATCATTTGTAGGAAGGTATTGCACCAATACTTCCTTCCTCTGCACCATGTCTCGGATGTAATGGTACTTGATCTTAATGTGGTTTGATTCGTCATGAAACAATGAATTATCTAAGATCTTCACACAACTTTGGTTACCATAATGAATAATGGTGGAATCCAACACATGTTCAGATAAATCTGCAGGGAGCTTGCAAAGCCACACTGCTTCACGGACTGTCATACTTAATGCAATGTACTCTGCTTCTACTGTGCTCAAATCCATGAAAGTTTGTTTCCTGCTACACCAAGAAACCATGGGAGATCCCAAAGTGAAGCAACACTCGAAGGTGCTCTTTCTGTCCATTGTGCTCCCTGCCCAATAAGAGTCAATATATTCCTGCCATGTCATATCAATACTGGAAGTATATCTCAGACCATATCCAGTTGTGCCTTGCATGTATCTCAACACATGTTTTGCAACAATCTAGTGTGTCTATCTCAGCTGACTCATTAACTAACTAAGTGCACTCACTGCATAGCAAATAACTGGTTTGGTTTTAACCAAATACATCAATTATTCAATCAGTTGTTTGTATAGATTCGGATCAATTTCGTCATAATCGAAAGAAGACACACTTAGTTTCTTCAGATTCATCACCAATGGTGTAGCCATGGGCTTCAAGTTCAGCATCCCAAACTTCTTCAATATCTCAACCGTGTACCTCCCCTAACTCAGGAAGATCTCATCAGTTCTCTGCCAAACCTCTAGTCCCAAGAAGTAGTGTGTCATACCAAGTTCCTTCATCTCAAACTTAGAGGCCAACGCATACTTGCATTCAACAATAAGGCTCTCAGTACCGGTGAGGAATAAATCATCAACACAGAGGACCAAAATCAAGGACTCACCATTAATAGTCTTGTAGTACAAGTTGGGATCGACCACACTTTTGATGAAGCCCAAAATCATCAGGTTTCCATCAATCCTCGCATACCAAGATTGAGGTGGTTGCTTGAGTCCATACAAGGCCTTCTTCAACCTGCACACATGATACTCCTTCTCATGTATCACGAAACCATCTGGTTGCTCGATGTATACTTGTTCCTCAATCTCTCCATTGAGAAAGGTTGTCTTCACATCCATCTGATGTAGTCTCCAACCCATGGATGTTGCAAGGGAAATAATTGTCTGGATAGAAGTGTATCGAGGAACATGAGCAATTGTCTCCTCATAATATATTCCCTCCACCCGAGAGAATCCTTTGGCAACAAAGATCGCTTTGTGCTTCTTGATACTCTTATCAGCTATGTGTTTTATCTTATAGATCCACTTGGAAGTCTCTACAAACTTTCTCTCTAGGACTTTGTAACTGCTAAACACTGAGAATGAGAGTAACTTATCTACTCTGTCAACAACTGCCCTCCTCTAGGGCTGCTCTATGTGGAACCGGATCCTCCACTCTCTCTCTACAATTACTTCCTCTGCAACTGCTTTATCTGGAACTGAGAGTGTCTCAATAACTGCTCCCTCTGGAGTTCGAGGTGACTCCTACTTTGTATTTTCTCCCTCTAACACTGAAGGTAGCTCTTCCTCCTTCTCTGGAGGTAACTCAATCGTTGCTCCCTCTATATGTAGTATCGTCTTCCTCTCTCGTAGTGCCTATACATACACTGGAATTGTTGCCATGCATGCTCCCTCAAGATATCATGGCTCAACTCATGTACCAAGATTGCTATAACTTCTCTCTCTAAGTCTCATAATGTATCTTCCTCCATCACAAGGTCCATCACCATAGCTTGTGTTCATGGTCACTGGAAATTCCTCTACTATTTGGCAAGGTCCTGTCCTAGGAGGTACATTTCTCCTAGAGACTACCTGTCTTTGAGCATCATTTCTAGTGATGTCACTCCATGACATCATGTTGGAAGGTCTTTCCCTCCATGTTTTATTCTTTGCATGAGCTAGATGAATCCCCTTGAGTCTTGACTCCTTCTGAGTCAGAATTCAAAATAGATCACGCTATCTTCCATGTGATCTCACTGTCCACTAACTAGGTCCCCCTTCTAGAGACTGCACCAGAAAGAAATAAGATCAAGGGGATTGATATCCTTTTATCTTTAATTTCTTGCACACTAGCAATATTGATGACATGTATAGCATTATTGGGCACCCGTACCAAGGAAAGTGGCTCAAATACAATAAGACATCTTCCAGGATCTCGTACCAGGGAAAATGGTCCTTCAAAGAAACAAGGGTACATGTATCAAGTATAATGACCCTTGCTGCCAGTTGTCTTTTTTCCCAATGCCTACTACAGTCACTGTTGTCATGAGAAATTGGATTCATCGATAGTTTCACTACACTTTGATTGTCGAAGTGAATCAACATAGGCTCAAGCATCTGACCAAATAAATCTGCAAAATTTAATATGTAGGATACAAAGAGAAACTTCTCGGTGTAACTTGTTGGTGTCGAGCTCATGCATCCACTTGTTCATTCATTACACATACCCATTGAATTTGAGACTCAATCCATTGGGTGTTGCAGACCATAGCAAAAGCATAACCCTGGTGGACAACTTAATGCTTCTTCAAAGTCACTAATGAATCAATGCCCAGTCACATTATGGAGATCCAATCATTGACTGATAAATTTTAACAGCTCTAGACTTGGTTCTCGTGTAAGCCTCCTTATTAGATTTACCAAAAATCTCAATTTTCCATCAACGCATCACTAATGGATTGTTGTGGTAGCAAATGCAATCTCAAACTATAGTTAGCTATAAACAATATTAAATGCTTCTTCAAGATATGGATATTTCTGGACACGAGAGAATGAATTACATGACCATTTCACTCTTTTAGTGCCTCTTCGAAGCTCTTGACATCTAGGTTAACTTTGCAGGCTAGCACATAGACCCTTAGCTTCATAGAATATTTCATCTTCTCCACAATCCACCAACGCTCCATTCATGAGCAAACCCTCAACGTGGAAAGTTTTGGCAACTACGCCACCACAACAGAGGCTTGGATGGAGGCGGGCTTTAGTGCCGGAAACCTTCCTTACCAATGCGTCCCAGCATGATTCTAGCCTTGCTTTGTCTCGAGGTCATTCCCTAGCAGTGAACTCCCCTCCTTGGTACATGAAGCCAAGAATCACATAGCAGAATGACAATCTCTTGTAGTGCAATGACTTCTTGGATTTCTTGACGCCAATCTCGCTGGTGCACAGTGCTCGAAGTTCTTTGTCGTCTTAGGAATTACTTAGTGAAAATTTGCATCATGATTCTTCTGGTGGGTGCACCCTCGATGGACCATACATAGAAAATATCTAGTCACGAGAATTTATTCATGTTGAGAGTATGATGGCCATGACACTCTTTCGGTGACCCGAAAAAAGTCAACGCGACCTTCTCTAATAGTGTCTTTGCTAATGCGTACCACAACTTCAATTTCCTGCAAATATTTCCATCACTCCAATGTCTTTCATCAACGAAATTAGCATTGTATTCTCCTTTCCTACATCTATTGTACTTTTGCAATGCACACAACCACAACCATGAGAGACTTCACACAGCTAAGAAACAACTTTCTTTTAGAATCTTGGGCCCTCTTGTGAGGAAGTTAGCTCAGTCCTGCTCTAATACCATGTTGTTTTTATTCATATAAGATATAATCAATATATTATTACAATGATGAGTGTTCCATATATAGGGAACATATGTTGACCATCCATGAAAGGATGTGTTCCTTGAATAATCAATAACTATTTATTATTATCATTTACTGATTATATAATGTATTTAATAATCAATAATTATATTATTAATTATTATTCTAAGAGAATGTTTTCCCGATGTTGTCCAAACATCAACAACCCCATCAAATAAAACTCAAACGTTCAAAATAATGAAAATTGAGAAGAGAAATAATTTGATGTACCTTGAATTTCACTAATGCCTTGTAATGATACAAGTATGTTGAATCTTGAAAATTAATTAATTCATCAAACAGAAATAGAAACTATATTTTATTATGGCATGATTTTTATTAACCAAATCCTACATAACAATCACCAATGCATAGAATTTAATCCTAATTATAGCCATGAATAAAGTGTTTCATATATTGATTCATATTTCATCCTCTCTCTTCGCACACACACATATAAAGAGAGAGAGGGATAGGATTTAAAGTATATTTTAATGATAATATATAAAATTGGTGTATATATTTTAGTTCTTACATTTTTTTAAATTAAAATATAAAAATTAAAAAGTTAATTAGATAATGGTGAAATTATTACTTCTTTAAAAACATTTTAAAAACATTGATATTATTGTGATCATTGATATTATTGTGATCGGATTTGAAAAATAAAAATTACATTAATATTTTAATGGTTTAATAGGTGAAAAATAAACATTATTGTCATTATAAATTTTATATTAAAATTGGTAAAAATATAATTTTATAAATTTAAATTATATTAATTAAAAATAAATAATAAATAACAATACATTTAAAATTAATAGATTTTCCCCGGATGGGGTGTCAGGTCACACGTGTCCATTGGAGCGCCTTCCAGCTCTTTGTCGGCCACGTGATCAGCACATGCATCGCCCCTCCTCTTTTATCCTGCGATGAGTGAGGGTAGCATTCATTTATGTGAGCCCTCGACTAAATGCTCCAGCGTGCCCTCCTCTGTATTTTCGTCCAGGTGATGGAGAAACGACTATGGTCGTCACCTCTACGTGTGTGCAACTATCCACTCTAGTTTTCTTATTATGTTGTCGCTCCTCGGTTGGACCAGCATGTCCCCTCACTTCCTATCGAACAACCCTCTAGTTTGCATCCCTCTCTGGTCTTCACCTCCCTCTGGTGACTCGTTTGGTTGCTCTCTGCTCCTTTATTTTTCTCTGCCTTGCCAGCCCCTGTTGCATCGTCTTCCTCTTTATTCCTGTTGGATATGCCTCGACTTCGTGGGAAGCCAAAACGAGGCCTTATCTGGTATCAAAACAAAGCGAGTATGGCCAGTCGACCCCCACCTGTCCTTGCTCCATCGCTCAGCTCCTTGCCTTCCTCCTCCACCCATTCCTCTCTGGGCCAGAGATGCCTTCTGCCTCTGTCCTCGCCTTGGGCTTGTCATGTGGAGTGGTTTGACCTCCACGACAATTCTTTGGGCTTTTCTCCTAGCCCAATCCAGGATTTGGCCTCTTCCTCACAGCCATCCATGGTCCACCCAGCGAACTCACCTGCGCATTCCATCCCCTTGCCACCACCCTCCATCCCCTTGCCACCACCCTTTGTCCTGGCTCCTTTGGAGGAAACCCCAACCCACTTGGAAGAGCCTCCGGGTCAACTCCATTCATACTCGAATTGTGCTTCATGCTCAAGAATTCATGACTCAGTGGCAATATTACAGGTACTGGTTTCTGTGGTCCGAAAAGATGTGGACGACCTGGGCTTCCGGATGGAACACATGGACAAGCAATGGGATAAAATTGAATCTCTTCTCTCCACCCTGCTCATCTCCCTACACTCTACAGAACAGGCTACCAATGCCTCGGCAACTTCAGAGGCATTCTTTGCTCCAGCGATCCAGGTGGGTGCAAAGTGCGACATGAGAAAAATTGATCATCAAACTATATGAGTGCCAGCATGCGCATAAGTGTCAGCTTGTATGCCTAGTTTTGTCAATTATTTATGTTTCTAAAAGCATCCTCTTGGGCCGTATATGGCGCCTAGCACTGTTTTTTCCATTTTGTTTATCAAGAGTTAGTCTTTTTTGGTCTTCTAGTTCGCATGACAAGTTTGGCTTAATCGGTTTCCCTACGGGGCGATTCAATTCATGTAGTTTAATTTTTGGTGCTTTTAGTATTGAGAGATGGGATGAATTGGTTTCTCTTTGGGGCAATTTAGCACAAACAATTCCTTGACATTTCAAACGCTAATGTAATTTTTGTTCTTGAAAGGTAATATATAGATACTTACTTAAAAAAAAATGATAGATTTGTATTATTATGAACAAGAAGGATCTGAAACCATGGGAAATTAAGAATGAAAATGTATCTCAAAGTATAAAAACTTTGGAGAAACTTATTATCCTAGAGTTTGGGCTCCTCATTTTAAGAAAAATAGAAATTGAGGAACATTTTTAGAAAAAAACATGGAAATTAGCTCAGGGGAAAATTTTATCCCCTAAAATTTTCCATGTTTGAGACCATTACAACTTCTAACATTTAAGGGATTGTCTTGATATAAAACAACCCCTTCATCATGGTTGGATTTTTCCATTTAAGATACCAAGTTATTATTCGAGAAAATAAACTTTAAAACACTTCTCACAATAATTTAAGGATAAGCTCCATCTTTTGCTAAAGTTTCATATTCAGATGCATATAAGTGCCTTCAGTATGGCTACCTTGAAACATCGATCACTATTTGAGCAAAGTTTTGGCTTCATATTGAATATTACTCTTTTTATAAGGAGGGACTTCACCCAAATTGTAAGGTCTCCATTTCCAATGTTATATTATCTCAGTTTTTGACCTAGAGGAGAGTTCTCTAGCAATACAAGGGAGAACGCATCTAAAGAACAAAAGATAAGATAAAGAGGTATATACACAAAATACCTTGTAAGCTTGGCGTGAGTGTGCTTCATTTGATATTTTACCTCTACAATGTTTTTTTAAAACATAGAGGTATTTTTTTATCCGTCTTGAATGGTATTCTATGGAGAGTTAGTGGACCAATGTAAATCCAAATAGTTCACATTCTTTCAAGATTCGGTTGCTTGATTACTTGCTTATAGTGCCAAAGGCCAATATACAACAATGGATTCAAGTGCTCTATGTTTTTAAATTCCTAGTGATGAAACAAACTTTGCTTATTACAATATTCTCTCCTAACGCTCAACCATCATATGTCTACCCAACCCATAATACAAGAAATTAATGATGCAATGAGCTATGTTCTTGTTATCAAACGCCATATCCATGAGGCATTAACAACATACAAAAAAAATTAATTGAAATCCCATCCACATCTAGTTGTAGGTGATAATCAAAAGCATGGCTTAAGAAGGTAGGGTTGCATTGTGCATTGGTGTTTGAGCTACTTATATGATGTGGTTTGAACAACACTTTAACCGATATGGTATACCAGTGAACCATACAAGGTCGACTTGGACTGTGGAATTCCCCAATGACTTGAACAAATTCAAACTAAGTCATATTAATCAACCAGTGATTCCAAATCAAGGGAATTTGAGTTGTTGGATGTAGCTAGCAATTCAATTAAGGGATTTAACCATATATGCAGCTTGGAAAATGCCTTATTCTTATACATACCAATGTGTAATTCCTAGACACGCTAATGAGATCATTATAGGGAAAAAAATGTGTGCTATAGAGGGCAAATACAACTCAACTACATTTATATTGAATGGTAAACACGATGAAATTCACAAAGGAAAATAGTAGAAGGGAGGCAAATCTAAGCTATTTATGTGACAACTCTAAGGTGAAATTGTGTTGCGGGACGTGGTTTTCACTATGAAACAGCAATTCATTAACCCACGATCGAGTAAATGCTAACACAATGAACAATTAACATATCATCACAATCACACATCATAAAAAAAAATATTTAGCCTAGAAACCCAAATGAGAAAACCAACATTTGATGGCTTCAACTCATGCTCAAGAATTGTTATAAACATGAACTATACATTATCAATCAAAGATTCCATGTAATCTTACTCATTGACGGTACTTTGTATATTTTATTTGCTCAAAGACAATCCTTGTTCCTCATGGACAAGTTCAAAATTAGCGAAATACTTAAGTATCCATATTTACATTAAAGTATAGAAACTTAGTGATTTTTACTCATTCTTAAAATGCCAACCATAAGATGTCGAGCGATATTTTTGTAAAAATATTGAAATTTCTAAGGATTTTATGTAGTTTCAAAAAATATTTAGTGATTTTTAAAGAAAAATATTTTTATCTTATTGAATTTGATTGAATCATTTTTTAAAAAATGGAAATTGGGAAAAAAAACATGCAAAATTAGCCTGTGGATGAAATTGAGCCCCTAAAATTTTCCCTTCCCAAAATCCTCTTCATCCTCCAATCATTGAGCAATTTGCTTCATTCCAAATCCTCATTCTTCTACTACTATGTCCTTATTTTTAAGTTGCATTTTTCCATCTCTCTTGGGTTATTTTTTCGCATAAAGCAAACTTTATTATAATGCCAACTATCAAGTGATTCACTTCATCTTCATATGACCAAAATGAGATCTTTGGCCTTTGGTCTTCAAGTTGAAATATCAATTTCAAACTTTGACAAGATGAACCTTTTTACAAGTTTGGAGTGTTATTATAGATCGATTTCAGATCATGAATAATATAAATCCTTCTTATATCATCTCCATCAAATCATTGTCCATGAACGATGCAAGAGCATTCTTGGCATATATGTCATCTTTTATCATCCAAAAATATTCTATTCGGGTTTTATGGTTTATTGAATTTCAATAATAGTTCCTAGTCTTTAGCAAAGGCAAAAGGGATCATAACACAGAGATCAGAATATAAATCTAGGAGGTTGTTAGTGATGATGTGGACCAAATTGACATGGTAAACATGATCATGCAGTGATGATTTGGAACCAGTTGACATGTTCAACTTTTATTAACGAATTTCCAAGAAGTCCAGGACCTACAAAAAGATTATCAAAAATTATTTGGGGCAATTGGCAACTTGGAGTAGCTCAAGAATGGCTTGGGATAGCTCAAAGAAGGAAGGTAATCCAAGCATATAAGAAGGGAATTGCACGACCTAAATGATTCCAAAACTAACTAAATGGTTAGGAAAATCTAAATGAGGTCCTAAATATAACTTATTGGAGGAAAACGATCCAAGCATATGAGAAGGGAATTCCATAACCTAAATGATTCCAAAACTAACTAAATGATTCCAAAACTAACTAAATGCTTAGGAAAATCTAAATAAAGTCCTAAATATTTACATTTAAGATACAGTGTTCTTACTAGAGAAAATAAACTTTAAATACTTCTAACAATAATTAAAGGGCAAGCTAGATACTTCAAATTTTCAAGTTCATATGCATATAAGTACTCTTGGTATGGCTACTTTGAAACATAGAGAACTATTTGAGAAAAGATTTGGCTTGACTTTGAAAATTACTCCTAGGGAGGAGGGGTTTCACTCAGATTGTAATGTCTTCTCTTCACTTGCTAGATCATTTCATTTTTTGACCTAGAGGAGGGTTCTGTAGTAATAAAAGGGAAAACACATCTGAACAAAACAAAAGATAAAAAGGTAATTTGCACAAAACACCTCGGAAACTTGGTCTGGGTGTAGTTCATTTGATATTTTACCTCTATAATGTTCTTTTAAAACTTTGAGGTAGTTTTTATCTATCTTGAACAGTATTCTATGGAGAGTTAATGGATCAATGTAAATCCGAATAGTTCTCATCATCCTTTCCATAGACAATGGATCAATGTAAATCCAAATAGTTCTCATCATCCTTTTAATCCATAATGAATCAACGTAAAAACAAATAGTTCTCATCATTCTTTCATTTTTTTATTGGCGCATAAAAAGTATTAAATCTCAAAACTCACCATGACAGAAAAAGGAAATTTTGTGTTCTTTGCATTCACAAAGTAGTCATTGCTTCTAGGATGATCAATTATTCTTGCCAGCACAGACATTTGCTGATCATGAGCCAATACAAATTTCAGATCCATTTTGTCAAGGAGAGAATCAGGTTTTTTTGTAGTCTATTAGATTTCCCTAGGGTGGGGCTCCATGTCTACTTCCTCTATTTGAGTTAATAAAGGTTGGGTTGCAATTGTAGTGGTCACATTCCCAAGACATAGAGTAAAACCCTTTACAGAGTGCAAAATGACATATCTCTATGACAGTTCCTTGGGACTAACTATGGTTTGAACTTGTAGAACTACCTTGGAGAAGGCAAAGAAACACTAGAGCATATAATAGCCCCAGCATTGAATAGCCCCAAAGGTTAGCTCCATCAGTTGAACCATCCACCCAAGGCATGTTCCAAGGCATGTTTTGGACGGGGAGGGCATAGGTCACGGGGTCAAATCCAATAAAGTCCCTTGAAGTTACCAGCTGTTATTGTGGCTGGCAGTTCAATAGCCCTCCATCCAGATATCCCTGGAACACCTTATAAAATTATACATGTGATCAGTAAAGCATGTGCAGTACATGACTGGGCATTTTTCCCTGAATAATTCTCTAAAATCTGGTAGTGAGCATTTTGCTGGCTGGAAAGAAAACCAATATAATAATTGTCCACCCACAATATATATATAATTGTTTATCCATGTGCAATTACAAAATATTTTCCATTTAAACAACTAAGATTTTTGCAACAAGAATGATCTTGTACCAGAGTCTTCCTCACATTTCGTATTATCTTTGCCTTGCAAATATAAGTAATCATCATTCTGTTGGCTTGTCTTCAGGTCGTAGGCAATCTTTCACTGTCCACGAGAGAACTCTCCATAGCCAAAGCTACAATAACCTACAATATCACTCTTGGAAGCAAAGGTATCTTGAGGTCCTTTGTCATTAATTTCAAAGTCGTGATAGAAGCCACAATCTTCTGTCTCAAAAGCTGCCTTATCTACATTAGACTCAGTGAATCATGAATATGGCAATCATAGTTGTCCTTCACAACCTCATTGTTCTTGGAGTGATTGGCATCGACATTCTAGCAGTAACAGTCTCCTCTGTAGAAACCTTGAGCTCCAAGAACCACCTTCTTTGATCTTCTTCATATAGCTGAACATATTCTACAAAGCTTATATTTCAAAAGATTCTTTATTATAAGATTCCAATAAGCTTGCACATTCATCATTGAGGGTTAATAAAGGCTCTACCTCTCCTCTTGTAACTTTTCTGCATCTAGAGAAGTCTGTCATCACTGGTGTTGTTCCTATGAGGCCAAGAAAGTACTTGGCTTTGATACCACTGTCACGAGTCCAAATCGTTACAGACGGTAAGACTATAAGAACTGATAAATATCACTATAACAGCAGGTCTAGTAAGGCCAAGTCTACTAGGGTAATAACAGTAATATACAAACAGCAATTGATTCCGCAATAACGGTAACTTCAACAATCACAACAGTATATTAAACAAACAGATTAGAGAATACTAATCAGCAATTGGTTCCGCACCAAAAACAACTAAATGCTAGAGATTCCGCATAGAGAACCTCCAAAATTGAACACGGATATAACATACATAAATCTTTGCCAAAGATCAGTTTGTAGTTTAATATCATATAAATAAAACAATCAACACAGGACAAAAGCCTTCCAAAGAAGATATAGATGCCATGAGAGGCCCAGAATATCCAAGGGCAGCAAATATGTTGCACTTGACCACAGTTTAGTCTCCCACCAGCCACCTCCAATAACAAAAATCCCCACATACCTCCTATGAAGCTTGAGGGTCTATTTAGAGCTCATTGTCTCCTTATTGATTCATCTCTTGCATGTGAAATAGATGGTTTCCAGATTAAGTTCACCTAGTGCCCTTATTTAAAACCTTTATATTTATGTTTAACCCATTGTTTTCTACAGATGGGATAAATATTATAACGTACTCTATAAATGTGGTTTAATATCCTTGAAGCTATCCTACTCTAAGGCTACCATACAGCCCATTTAACACAAAATCGGGCCATCATAATTTATTTTATTTACCATGGGACATGGGCATTTGCATTTTCTTTCAACTAGAAAACATTACATGGTCTTTTGGTATCATAACAGATTAGATCTTGTTGAAGATGTAAGTAAGTTAGTTCGTTCTACTACTTATTGAGCATTCATATTTAACGAAAAACAAAACACAGAAAAAAGTTCTTAAACAATTACATTTTACTAAACGCAAAAACATTAGACTTCCCAATATGTTTCTGCATCCAAAATAAACTAAACTAAAGGGAGGCAGTTGTTCAACAATCAAGCATACCTTCCAATAAAGAGAAACAGTATTCTTAATTGGTCGGCATGGTTTTCATAATTCATTCTTGCTGTCATATGTAGGTTAAGCAGTCAAACTCCGGTAGGTTATCATACATTGAACTGAAAAGTAATACACGATAAATCATACATTTCTTTATAAGCTAATATAGGCCTGTAGTCTGAAATATCACCCTTTCCCTCAAGTCAGAAAAAGTGCTGACAATATGGTCATTACATTATTATTTACTACATTTCCGTAACTCTTTCTAATAAAAATGACAGTGTTACATCCTTCTCCAGAAAAGCCTGTTTCTGGGATTTTTTGGAATAAGACACAGAAATTATGTTAATTTCCACTAGAAAGGACTCAAGAGTATGGCAAGTATTAATAGTATTCTAGCAGCAATGGGAATTAGGAAAATTTTGCATACCTACAAGTTTGACCCTAACATACATAGATTTGATATAAGAACATACAAGAAGAGAAAAGTTTCATTTTAAGGTGCCATGGCTTCAACCATCATTGGGACTTTGACCTTCCAAAAGATAACTGCTTTCCTGGAAGGAAAATTTATTCCTAGTTAAATATTCCTTCATCCTATTGACAGAAGCTGTTGCAGTTGATGATGCCCTAACTCAAGTTATCCCACATGATCATGCCAAATGCACAATTGCCCGGCAATATGGGCATTCACCACAAATTATGAGCCATCGAGTCAGACAGCCAATGTGAAACCTATGTAAGCATGGAAGGCGTATAATTTGTTCCCCAGGCAAAAACTGTTCCAAACAAACAGGGCAATCCTCCAGATCTGATTCTAGATTTTCATTTCCAGATTCCTTGACTCTGGTTGACCTTGGCATAAAATCTTCTCTCTGCAAGCTACAAATGGCCGTCTTTGTAAGTGCTGGTGGCTTTGAGCCACTTTGCAATGAAAAATCCCTTTCCATGAACTCCTCAGACTCACTAATCCTGGAAGCCGGCAAGTTTCTTACATCAGTTTCCTGGTTTTCTGCATTAGTTAAATGGATGTGTTCATCGATTGCAGCATAGTTATCAACTCTTGATGCAGCTGAAGGAATGCTTCTCATCCTGCACAATCATTATTGCCCATGTTAATAGAAAATTGTTAGATTGATAAAAATATGCACTGTGTTGTATTGCCATCACAAACAAGATAACTGCATTTGACCAAACAGATTAGCTAACCTGTTGCTCAAAAGTGATGATGCTCTAAATTTCTCATTAAGGCGATCTCTGGCGTGCATAACTTCTCCTGGTAAAATTTTGTTTTTGATTGCTTGCTCCAAAAATGTACTCAGAAGTCTGTGTGAGACGCCATTTCTATGACTGGAAGTTTCTATGCTGGACTCACTATAAAGCCTAGAACTACTTGAACTTCCCTCACAAAGAGGCACTTGATGATCCTGCACATGAATTCAATTTGAAATTTGAATCATCTATAAAAAAGGGTCATGGTAAATGTCATGTTCAATTTTATTAGTTACTAATGACAAGAAGCTACTGTGTGTTCATCAATAAAGAGATGGTTAAATAAGCATGCACACTGTAATCATAAACACAAACATAGCATGTCACTACACAGTACTTGATGTTTGCCTTCAGAAGCACCATGGCAGGTGGAATTTGTGACGTGAATTAACTGGATCACTTCTTTATTTGTTGGCAATAGAAAGCATCATACCAATAGTGACCACCATGGAGTCTAACAGCATTAGATTCCTCAAGATACAATAAAATTCAAGTCGTCTTTGTATATGTGCTTCTGCTTTAATTTTGAGGTACACTCACTGAATGCAGTCAGCTTACATATTGAGTTTTGGCCACTCTCAGGAGCAGGGAACAATATAGCCAGGATGCAATCATGACTTTTTAAGAATTTCGCAGTAAAGCAAACTCAATCACACATTTCAAACAAATAAGTATATACCATAATAGGCATGTTCAGAAAGATAGAAAAACAGTAGAACCAAAAATACAGTAAAAAGTCAATCATAAAATAAGGTAAAAACCCAACAGATAGAAATTTGGCCGAAAGAGCTATGGCTGATAATCATTGAGAAAGAAGCATGAAAATGCCAAACCACCAAATACCAACACCATAATGCTAACAAAATGTAAATCGGCAATCCATTGAGCTAACTTGAAAAAGGAGAAACTGTGAATCGACTAATTGAAGTCTGAAAGAGCCACCTCATTGCTGCAGTGCTGCTGACTACAGCCAAAAAAAATGTTTCAATAACGTTTTTTGGGCCAGTAACTGTCATTTGCTACCATAATATATATGCTGTACCTTGTATCTGTTCATGACTCCATTGGAGTAACATTTCGAAATCCATCCTTGCAAAAGGATGCTATTCGCCATCTGGGTGTTGCATGTAATTAGAATCAAAATGGTATAAGGGAACCATATCTCTACATTTTTTCATGGATTCCACTAATTTCAATGAGCATCTTCTCTTATGTATGTATGTATGTGGAACAGAAATTTTGAAATATCCCTTTCATCTTGTGCTCAGAATAGTGTGCATATTTATAACCTGGAAGCATGCAGAGGGATATTAAAATTAAGCAGCTTCAAGAGCCATTCTCCTAGAGGATGGAAAAGACCCTATCTGAGATCTAGGGCCCCCGGTACACTCCTGGGGTTCTTGGTCTAGAACCAAGCAGTTAGAGCCATGGCAAAAGACCCTAGTGAGGACCCCCAGTGTATTGTTGGGGTTCTTGGCCAAGGACCAAGCAGTTTGATGGTATAAGTCCCTAGATGTGTTCTAGGGCCCCTGGATGTGTTACAGGAAATCCTTGCTCGGTGCTTGGATTGATC